>WEDG01010361.1:0-84388 GCA_017591395.1 Schistocephalus solidus | reverse complement strand
AGTAAATAAAACTAGCGTTCATTTCTACATGAAGGCACTGCTACACCACACAAAAGCTTTGCACTTACCTGCAGATAACGATGATATTTATTATTTGAAAAAGGCAATCATCGGTCTTTCAGGATGACTGGGCCTAGATTCCACTGTTACAATACTGTTTTTTCTCCGTGAATATTCTACTCACTACTTTGTAGTAACATATATTTCAACTGCACGATTTTAGGTACCGTTTTTTGAATAGGGTCTTCAAAGGCAATGCCTATTAAACTTAAATATACTGAAATAAATGGGAATTTTGAATTTGGGGAGCCCAAGCCCTTGGATAAAGCACATTGCGTGGAACACAAAAGAGTTTTGGACTTTTTTGAATGCCATATGCATCTTAATGGAATTCAATTGGAAGGCCCTCTAACTTGGAAGTAAGGCTCTCCCTGTTTACCTGACAACGAGCCTTTTGCTCGCAGACGTTTATATGCCTTTAAGAATAGAATAATGAGAATATCTGGGTATAAGGAATGGTACGTCAATGTGATCTCCGAATATATCGACAAGGGTTACGCAGAGCCTGCTGCACCGACACCTACTGTAGGTCCTGGACAACTTTGTTATTTACCCCACCACTCTGTAGTAAATGAAACGAAACCAGCGAAGCTGATAGTAGTGTTCGACTGCGCCAGCCAGTAAAGTGGTACATCGGTCAACCTCCAATTACTGCAGGGTCCAGACCTGGCTAACAGTTTGCTTGGAGTTTTGACTGGATTCCGTGAATTTCCGTACGTAGTGGTGGCAGATATTGAAGCTATGTTCCATCAGGTTCAATTTACAAATTCTCAACGTTCGTTTTTATGTTTTCTATGGTGGCCAAATGATAAGTTAACACGTAATCCTGAGCCTTATCAAAATGACAGTACATCCATTCAGTGAAACCTTTGCCCTATTTGTCACTATCTACGCGCTAAGTCAATCGATAAATAAGGTCACAGATGTCCCCAAAGTTCACTTTGTCGATTACTTGCGGAGGTGCTTCTACGTTGACGACTATTTGATCAGCCGAAACTTTGTGCAAGGCCTTAGGGACATGGCTTCTCATCTGCGAACTCGTGGCTTCCGTCTGACTAAATAGAACAGAAACTCGGTTGAGACCCTCAATGACATCCCTGAAAAAGAACGAATGAACGGGGTAATTTGCCTCGATCTTTAACCAGCCAATACTCACAGAACACTAGGTGTCAAATGGAACAAAGTAACAGACACATTCAGTTTCACAGTCAAGTGGCCTACAGACACGGTCACCAGAAGCGCGATGCTCTCTTATATTCCAACCCTCTATGATCAACTTGGGTTCATGGCTCCCGATCTGTTACTGGCCAAGTTACTACTGAAGCAGTTGTGCCGATCAAACCTTGGATGGGACGATAAGATCGATGATGGGTATGTGCGACAGTGGTTTACGTGGACGAAGCAGTTCCAGGGCCGTGGCGATGTTCGAATCCGACGCTGCTTGATCACGGCTGATTTAGATACCGTAGAGCAGTATCAACTAAACGGTTTTTCGGACATGTCAAAGAGCGGGTAGGGGTCGTGGTCTACTTTCATGCAACGAAAAAAAGACATAACTTGATGTACGTCGTTTATGTGGGGCAAATTTCGAGTCACGCCTCTTAAGTGTCAAAACATACAACAGTTAGTGCTCACCAATGCGTTTCTGGCCGCCAAACTAGTGAAACATGCCGAGATGGAATGAACAATACCAATCTCGTTGAAGGCTATGTGGACAGCCTCAAAGGTAGTCTTACAACTGATAAGGAACACCACGTTACGGTTTGAAACATTTGTTGCTAACCACATATCTACCATATTAGACTTATCAGATGCTGCGCAATGGCGGTACGTAAATATCGAGGGTAACCCAGTGGACGTAACTTCAAGAGGTATGGTTGGGGACAGATTGGAAAAGAGTATGTGGCTAACGGGTCCAATGAAATCTTTGGATTTCAGTGAACAGACATATTTGTGGATAATGCAGAATGTCCATAGCAGGTCACATGCCATTTGTCTATAGTAAAGGGGAAGCAAATTAAACTTGATTAGCCTTTCTGGATATCAAAACGTCCTAAGACCTTCCACCAGTTTTGTCGTCCGCCCTTGTATCTGCTTGATGGGATCACTGTCTTTCTTAATGCAGGGCATCCACGCTAGCACTCACGATTTTAAATGTGGTCAATCGAAATAACTGAAAGTCCGTGCGAACAGGTTGGGAGGAAAGACAATGAAAACATGCCTGATGCCATGCATGAGGCTCATCGCCTTTTGAAACGTGTTCAGGGGCAAAAGATTTGAAGCTGTCCAGATACCTAGACATTTGTGCGTGTCTACTTCTTTTATGGGAATCCCGTTCATACAGTAATGGAGTTTGGGGAAACGGATTTACCCAGTTTCCAAGGGTAGAGATACACGTTTGGGTATATTAAACCTCAGAAGTCACTTGGTGGACCAGACAGCCAAGTTATTAAGGTTTTTTGTAGTTTCTGCGCGGCGTCAGCAGAGCTAATGCTGTTCCCGATTTTGATCTCATCTGCAAACATGATGACCTCACAAATAATATTAGCAGTGCAGTAGTTTATATAAACGAGGAACAGATGAGGACCTAAGACAAAATCCTGCGGAACACCACTTGCTACTGGTACCAATTCGGATTCTGTGATACCAAAAATATCCTTTTGCAGTTTTTGTAACAAAAAACTTTTGATCAACTTTAAATCATTTTCAGATATTACGTAAAAGGAGCCGATGAGGTACGCTATCAAATACCTTCCGGAAACCCACGAAGATGACATCAGCTGAAAAACCTCCGTCTGTAGCTTTTATTTATTTTTCCTGCGAAAATACACTACTCGTAAGACATGAGCGATCGCAGAGAAAGCCATCCTGGGTAGTACATAATATGTTCTTCTACCCCAGATAAGTCATTAAATTTCTCTTGCACAGAATTCAGGTTAAACTAATAAGACGGTAATTTTCCAAACTCAGCATATACCCCCTTTGCAGATAGAGGATATAGGAGCAGTTTTTTATTCCTGCGGCAGTTCGTCTGCTTCCATGAGCTTCTTTAATGTCATTGACAACGACTCACGCAGTAAGTCGGACAATTCTCGAAGGAAAAGTGGGTGAATCCTATCTTGACCAGGTGATTTGGCAGGCTTCAGTCGGAGTAATTTTGTCCTTCTCGATGTACGCGCGAAGTAAAGATCATCGTTATAATTTTATAAGTGATCTGGGTAGGGGAGTGGAGGATGACTTGTTCCATGCGTGCTTACCGACTGAAAGAAGCTAAAGAGGACTGAGGCTTTTGTTTTTTCATCCGTCTCCAGTATGCCATGTTGGGACTGCAGCGCACTAAATGGGTCCAAATTCTTTGCTCATTGCGTATTTAACCGCATAGGGTCTTAGGATGCTCCAAAGAGTTCCGCAGTATGGTCAGCTCAGTGTTCTATTAGAGTTTGATACTCCTGAACTTTTTGGAAACATCTTCGTTATTTTCGTGAGACCCAATTTAGCCTACAAAATGCCAACCTGGAAAACTTGACTGAAGAAGGTTTTGACCTCCTCGAACAGGTGCAACGGCGGGCAATGAAGATGGCGATGGTCTTAAGGATTAACAGCAGCAGGATCGGCTGAAAAAAGCTTGGCCTTTTTCTCTTATCTTAAAGGCACTTAAGATATATCCTGATCTAGATATTCCAGATTATTTGTGGTCATGGCTCCTCGCTGAGACAGGAGAATTTTGTAGAATTTGCCTGCGAAATCAACCTGTGCAGTCATTCGGGCAAGGTCATATGCGAACGCAGGCGATTGGATCTCAAACAGTTTTTCTTCAGTCAACGAAAGGTATGACTATATTACTTGCTAGCAGGTGAGACAGTGACAAGCGACACCATTTGAATTGCAAAAGAAGGCCTGCTGCCATAATATTGGGCCAAAAGGCGTTTACCACAGCATAAATACTAATGGACAGTGTTGTCAAATCGTTATGGATCCACTGTCCTTGCATACTGCTTCGCTCTGAATGGCAACAGCTAGTTTTCCATTACGCTGCATTTTGATTCGAGCATGTTTAAAATGATACTCGACCTAAATAGGGTCATCACGTACATTAGATGTGAATCCTCAAAATATGCAATATATGTATTAGTGAAAGTAAAGGTGTTCTTTTTTGGTCACATGCAATCAATCAGGAAGAGCAATGACAGCCATTTTGATAATGGTTGCTTTTTGATGAATCTCGCAAATGCGTATAAAATTTTCTGTTCAGCATATAAAGTATAAAAACATAGCCAATAGGCAAAAACCTTTTGCTTCCACACTATCTTTCGCTCTATAAGAACAATAAATTCACCTATACTACCCCAGAATTTCAGTTCAGTTTCTTGAAAGATACCATTGACCATTTGAACCTGCTGTCTCCAAGGCTCCCTATGTTCAATGGCCCGTCAACCACAGGACGTCTTAGCTGCCCTACCTTAAAAACAACTAGCTTGTCCACTTAAACGGCTCTTTCTAAATGCTAGATCCTTGCTCACTAAATGCTCCTGCTTCAGATACTGGTCTTCGTCCACTGTCCAGATATTGTTAAAGTAGCTGAAACAAGGGCAACACCTTCTGTAGCCGACTCCAAACTCTCTATTTTCTAGGCTATAATTATACTCGAAATGATCGCCATGGCAGCCGTGGGGAAGGGAGCTGTATCTATGTTAAGCAAGCACTTGAATTTCTGTCCGTATACTATCCACAATCAACCGCAGTTGAAGAGAGCTGTTGGCTTCGAATTACCTTAAAAAATAAATACTCTTCCCTCGTTGGTTGTGTCTATCGCCCACCCGATGCCAGTGAGGATTAGGATCTTCGTCACTCACAGACATTTCATGCCGTGGCTGACTAAAATTTTACGTATTGCTTGATTGCAGATTATTTCAATTTTCCTGAAGTGCGATGGTTTCCAAATTCCAGTTCTCTAAAATTCAAGAACTTACTCGAGACCGTAGATATCGACATGTGGAATAAGGTTGTCGACTTCCCTACCTAAGGATCAAGCATACTTGATCTAATCTGCAGCATAGGTTGCCTGCATTTGACAGTGTCATCTTTAGTTCCATTTGTGAGTTCAGACCACGACATGGTTGTTTTTACACTACAATTGGAAAGTGATTAAATGTTTTCCCAAAATATAGCTTTGCTTGATCATGGATCAGCACTTTCGACAGAATTATTGATGTATTTAATTACCCCGACTGGTCTGATTTCTTTCAAGATCGAGATGTGAATGCCTGTACCTGTGAATACTGTTGGAAATTTTGGATCCATTTTTTTTTCTCGTTTTCCCCTTAAGAAAATAATTAATGCCACTGATGAGGTATACATCCCCTTATCTTTCTGCCATAGTTTGCGTAAACGCTCTCTTCGATTCCATATGCAAAACGAATTTTTGTTCTTCCCTCGACTGAACGTATGTTTGAACGGGCTTTCCGAAGAAGTGGCTAGTTGATGAGGTCAACTTTATTGAAAACCATTCATTTAATGTCGCGAACCATTTTCTTCACATTAAGAACCCAAAGAAAAACGCGGCACCCCGCTTTTCAGGACGCCCTTGTAAATCCCATATTTGACGACAAGGCAAGGGCTGATAGATTCACCGGTTTCTTCTCCAGAAAATGTATTGAAAATTCGACCGTTCTCCTTCCGACCATCTGGGATTGGGCCAGTGCCATCCTTAAAACCATGAATTTTATCCTCTGGGACGCCACTATAGCCGTTGGAAGTCTGCGTCAATCTCATAGTCCTGGACCAGATGGCGTCCCCGTCACTATTATAAAGGCGGACGCTAATGATATTTTCCCATCCACTCTCTGTAACATATTTAATCTTGACATGGAACGAGAAACCTTTTCTAGTGTTCAGAAGGAAACACACATTCTGCCTCTCCCCAAACACGGCCATTCTACGTAATTTGACCACCTTCGGCAAATCAGCACAATTTCCGCAGATTTCAAGAGCTTGGAGACCTTGATTTAAGGTAAGGTTATGTATCACTTAACCGAGAATAACCTAGTGAGTGCATCTCAGCATGGGTTCCTCAAAATAAAGTATTGTGACACCTATCAACTCTCTTTCTTTGATCATGTTCCTCAATTTAATGACAATGGTTTTGCTCTTTCAATAGTCTATTTCGATTTTACTAAGGCTCTCCTTGTCTTGGAATTTTCATCATTCGGTATACGTGGTAAAATTATAAACCTGAAATTTTCCTACTTTGACTCTTGCACACAATATGTTACGATCTTCTCCCCCGCATGTGTGAGGAGTGGCATTTTTCAGGGTAGTGTGCATGGCCCACTCTTATTTTGCTTTTTTGTCAATTATGTACCAGGTTTATTCCAGAATGGTAGACCCTTTATTTATGCTGATGGTTTAATAGTTGCCTATCTATGCAAGCCTGTAGATTGCAGCATCTTGCTGTAACTCTTAAAAACGATCTTTAGGCCTTTGCCCAGTGGTGCTGCACATAGCACCTTTCCCTTTCTTGACACAAATGGTCCGTTATGGGTGTTGGCCACTATCATCAACTTCAAATAAGCATGGATAGTAAAGACCGAAATGTACCTGCAGTTGGTAAGGATATGGGTATATAATATCCCAACGGTCTTAGTTTTTCAGCAAATCAGACCCTCGAGGTCTCCACAGCACGCAGCACTACCCTATTTATCCTCCAAAATTTTCAAACGATCGATATTAGACTTCGCCTTTATAAATTGTACGTAAGGCCTGGCCCTGGAATACTGATCATTTTTATTTAGCCTTCTGCTCCTAGTAAACGGAAGAAAATCTAAATGGACGAGTATGTTTTTACTGAAATAGTTTTATAAATAAATAAATAAATTGTATATTTAAGGCCCAGAGAGCCCCGTCATTTCAAACTTCGTATCGCGGTATAAATAAATACAAAGTGGATAATTGCTGCACTATATGAGCAGCCATATTAACAGCAGAAATGTACAATATGGTAGACATGTCCGATTCAGAACGATTTGCCATTTTTAAAACAATAGTCAACAATCGTTAACATATACGGTGAACTAGAAAAGAAGCAGTAAAAACAAACTCCTATGGTTAAATCGGGGATGGAGTTCGGCGAGCCACCAATTTAAAAAAAATTAGGAGAAAAAAACTGCTTCACTAAAAAACTAATAGCTAGATGCAATGAGATAGTGCTGTGATGTTGCTGACAACGAATGAGGATTCGGAACGCTCCTTGTCGTGTGATAGATAATATAGCAGTCAGAGCTACTGTTTGTAAGCACCAGTGGAGGTGAGAGAGGCCGATATCATCGTGGACACCAGGGTCAAAACGAAGAGAGGACAGTAGAGGTCATGAGATCATCATCGAGATGCGACCTTGCCGACTGCATAGTCCACCAATCAAGGAGGCAAAACCATCAGAACCGGCCTTGATCATTAACTGAACCTGGAGACCATCGTCGGGGTTGCAAAATCGGAGGAAATTATCAAGGTTGTCAAGAGTTGGCGATGCTAGTTTAAAAAGGGGGGCGAAGAAGTGAATGCAAAGATTGACTCTGCAGAGGATGATGGAAGTAAAATTAGAGACCAATATAAAATCAAGGGAGCTGCCTCAAATACCAGGAGGACCCTTTTCGAAATCCAAAAGTTGCGAGTTTGGGAAGGAAACAGACAATAAGGACTTTATATCTTCCGAAGTTAAATGTTTATGTAATTTGGTTTTAAAAATACCTAATGTGGACGACAACCTAATTTGCAGTGGAAGATTATTCCAGATGAAAGCATATTTGGAGGCAAAAAAAACTGAGAACGGTTAGTTGTGGAGCTAAGGGGTGGTGAAATGATCATGGAGGAATTACGAGTGGCATAGGGTCGATCTACCGGAGCGAGAGCGTTAATTCGTGGGAGATTTGGGCTAGGGTTAACGCGAAACAGGAAGCAGAGACCGGATTCGAGTCTTCTTACCCACAGAAGTTTAATGTTTGCTAACTGGCATCTATTCGTATAAGAGATACTGGATCCAGGAAGAGAAAATAGTCTTCAAGTAAAAATCCTCTGAAATTTTTCAATCTTACTGCGGTCAGAGGCATTCATCAGCCCAAAGCGGGGACAGCAGTATTCTAGAATAGGAAGAACAAACATGCGGTAAGGTTTTACTTTATTTCCGGAAGGAAGAAATTATGTGCATCTATGCAGCCTTTGCAGAAATTCGATCTGCATGAGGCGATAATGCTAGCTTATTCGTGTAATTTAGACCTAAGTCTTTTATGGTTGATCGTTCTAAAAGTGTACTTTTTTGAAATACGGCGGGGTCCAGGAAGCTTGGCGGGGCCAAAACACATGACTCTACTCTTGGATGAAGAAAACTCCATCTGCCAAGTACAGCTCCAACGTGAGAGCATAAGTAGGTCAGTGTAGATTTTATCAACGCAACTATTGGCAGTGTCTTTAGAAAATGAATAAATGCACTTGAGATCGTCAGCGTAAACGAAATTTTGTGAATTAGTGAGTAAAGCTGAAATTTCGTTTATGTACAGCATGAAAGGATGGGGACCTAGAACCGTGCCTTGAAAAACGCCACTCGTGATCCGTTGAGTAGCTATTACCTACTAAGACCTTCTGGCTGCGGTTAGACAAGTAGGAACCAATGAAGTCAAGGAGAGGAGGCCGGATGCCGAGGGCGTCCAGTTTCACAAGAAGACGTTTGTGTGGTTCCTTGTCAAAGGCTTTACTCAGGTCAAAGTAGATCACAACCACTGACTGCTGCTCATTACCAAGGGAAGTGACGAGGTTAAGAAAAGCTAAGTGACACACTTTGCATGATCTTCCAGGTAAAAAAACCATATAACGAGTCGCTTAAGAGCTTAGTTTCTAAGCAAAAGTCGAGAATTGGATTAAAAATAATTTTTCAAGAAGTTTTGCAAGAGCAGGGGTTTTGTGAACGCCTCGATAATTATTTACGTCCGAACGAGATCCCGACTAGAAGACAGGAAAAATAATAGATGTTTTGCATGAGTCAGGAAAGAATCCGTTAAGAAGATAAACTGAGAATATATGGCTAACCAATCGGGAAAAGCTGGGCACTCTCTTAATAACTGAGTTTGGAATACCATCAGTCCCCGAAGAGTGCGAGTTTCAGCCGCATCATTTGCTTACGAATTAGTTCTATGGAGAAATCAATGGTGCTTATAACATTAAGTGAGGATGTCTGAAACGTCGGAACCGGTTCAGATTCCACCGTAAGATGATTTGCAAGAATGCACTAAACAATTCTGCCTTGTCTGAGAAATCGCAAGAACACGTTGCAACTGTTGGATTACGTGGCCGATTTAAATTCTTCTAGAGCTGTGGCTGCCATCATCAGGAGACTTGAAGTTAAAGAAGCCTGGTCCGTCAGCTATCTTCCCAACCCGAAGTGCCTCTTCTTAGCTTAAATGAAGCCGCACGTTGGAAACATATAAATGACGTCGAAAATCCCTTTGTCGAAGGAGCGAGGGTATCAGTACTCATCGGAATGAATGAACCTGCCGTTCACTGGGTACGCGGACCTGGAAACGGTGGATAGGAAGACCCCTATGCTGTTCGGACTCCTCCCGAATGGGTACTCATCGGACCAATATGAGGAAAAGATAGTGCTTATAACGTACATGTCAACTTTTGAGCGAGAAAAACTCTGCGATAGAAATGCTCTCTTTGCATATACATACAGATAACGGTGATATCTATTATTTGACATAAATAATATTCGCTCCTTCGGGATGACTGTGCTTATATCCCACTGTTACAAAACGTTTTTATTGCTGTGTGAATATGTTGCTCATTACTTTATAGTAACTGGAATATCTTCGATGAACCTTATCCCACCTGGATGTTCGTCGCTATTCGTTTTCACAGTGAGTTATCGAAACCTCTAACGGACTCCCAGAGGGCGCCATGGCAGTTCAACCGTCGATTTTGACGAGGTCCACCGTCTGCTCCACATCAGGTGCTGCAGGGACGGTGACTTGCGCGTGAATTAGTTGTAAGTGATAGTAGCCTCGCGCTGCAGCTACCGCACTCTCTCTTCCTCCCCCACCTGAGCCCGGTGTCAAGACAGAGTCAAGAAGAACGGAGATGGGAGAGGGCGCAGGTGGCTGTCACAGCCGGAGCCGCCCCTGGGCGTGCCACCAGACCTGGCTCGGATCCTATGGAGTGGGAGTGCCATAAAGACCACATTTAGAAGGAGCCATTGCAACTTGACTCTCAGTCCGCCAGTCAGCCACTCCACACAAAACACACATTGGGCTGACCACGCGGTCCGAGTCATCCCGTCAGTTGGCAACCTTCCAAGCCACGGCTTTTAGCGCACCATGATAGTTTCAAGCGCGTCAGATTGTTTATAGTGAGGAAAATACGCTGAGATCTCGACCTTACTCTCTCCCCCACCCCCACAATCAGACCACTGTCCGAGCCGGTCAGTTTGTCTGATGCGGAAGCGGGCGCAGCTGCTGGTGACCTCGTCTACGTGTTCTACGTAAACGACCTGGCCCCCCAAACACAAGCACCAGGATTTCACACAACAGGGGTTGAACGGCTTACATCTCACATGTGTGAGATAGCCAGAGGTCACGTTAAGAAGAAGCCATCGCAGTCTGACTCTCAGACCACCAGTCAGCCACTCCACAAAACACACATTGGACTAACTGTGAGGTCTGAGTGTAATTTTCAGTTAGCAACCTTCCAACCGCGGCGGTTAACGTTACCGCACACGCATCTCCTCCCCCACCTGAGCCCGGTCTCACGACACAGGAAAGAAGACCGGAGATGAGAGAGGTCGCAGGTGGCTGGCGCGACCGGAGCCGCCCCTGGACGTACCACCACACCTGGCTCGGATCCCACAGAGTGGGAGTGCCATAAAGACCACATTAAGAAGAAGCCATTGCAGCCTGGCTTACAGTCTGCCAGTCAGCCACTCCACACAAAACACACATTGGGCTGACCACGCGGTCCAAGTTATCCCGTCAGTTGGCAACCTTCCAAGCCACGGCTTTTAGCGCACCGTGATAGTTTTAAGCGCGTCAGATTGTTTATAGTGAGGAACGTGCGCTGAGCTGTCGAGCTCACTCTCTCCCCAACCCCCACCATCAGACACTGTCCGAGCCGGTAAGTTGCCTGATGTGGGAGTGGGCGTATTGGCTGACGGATCGGCGTACCCGTCTTCGCGCGCCACAGCACGACCTGGCGTTCATAACGCAAACACCAGGATTCACAAATGCAGGGGATATGGAGCAGCCATCGCCATCATACGGACGTCAAACGGTGGATATGACAGACACATTCAAACATAAACTGGATTTGTATTCATTCGAAAAGGTGTCCCGGAGTCAGCTTCAATAATTCCAAAGGAGCGAGGTTAACGTGACTTTGTATCTCCTTCAATTGGATGCAAAACTATGCTAACGGATGGCGAGTCCATCCAAATTCTCAAGGCATGTAGAATAGGGGAAGGCTTTGTCGGCACCCGAATCAAATCCACGACCAAGATCTCTTAAAACCATCTTGGTAAACGAAGCACAAGCACAGCTCCTGCTACAGAGAAAAGCAACCCTACGGGGCCTGCATACTAAAGTATTTTTTCAACCGGAATACGGACTGAAAGAGCAAATTAAAATGAGATAGTTAATAATAGAACTGGAAACACGAAAGACCAATGGTGAAGCAAATCTCCAATTAAGAAACGAACAAATAGTTTAAGTGAAAAGAGCATTACATTGGCCGAAGGCAGTCACTCTGAGAGACTTACTGTCCATTTTCAGAAACCAAAAACATGCCCGCTTAATATAATCGTCCTAAATGCCAGATCTCTGCTTAATAAGATGCCTTTGCTCCAGACTCTGGTTTTCATCCACCGCCCTGACATTGTAATAATTTCAGAGACACGGGCAACACCCTGTGTATCCGACTCTGAACTCAATATTTAAGGGTACGATTATATTCGTAACGATCAGCACGAGGGCCGTGGCGGAGGAAGTTGCATCTTTATTAAGCAGCCACTTACTTTTCTGTCGTTGGATTATCCACAATTAAGCGCAATAGAAGAGAGCTGTTGGCTCCGAGTAGTTCTAAAAGATAAGTACTCTTTACTCGTTGGTTGCGTCTATCGACCCCCAAACGCAAGCGAGGATTGCGATCTTCGTCCCTCACAGGCATTTCAAACCACAGTTGGCCTAAATCTGAAGTACTGCTTGGTTGCAGGTGACTTTAATCTACCTGAAGTTCATTGGTTTCCAACTTCCGGTCCTGAAAAGTTCGAAAAATTGCTTAAGGCCGTAGATACTGGCATGTGGGAAAAGATAGTTGATTTTCACACCTGTGGATCAAACATACTTGATCTCATTTTCTGTAGAGGTTGTCAGCCATTGTCAGTTTCAACTTTAGACCCAATTGGGAGTTCAGACCGTGTCATAGTTATTTCTTCACTAGAAATCGAGGCTGATGAAACGTTTTCTAAAAAAGATAGTTTTTTCAATGATTTCCGATTAGCAAATATGAGGGAATTACTAACAAATCTTAATTCTCACGATTGGACTAACTTCTTTCTATAATTGGATGTGAATGTTTGTACTGATACATTCTACCAAGTTCAAGTTCCACTCATTTCTCGTTTTTTTCCCGTAAGAAAATAATTTATGTCAAGGATGAAGTCTACCTCCCTTTATCTTTCAGCCGTAGACTGCGTAGACTCTTGCGTCGTTTTCATGTACTAAATGACACTTCCGTCCTGCCCTTGATCCAAAAAATATTTGAACAGGCTTAGAGGCTCTCCGAAGCAAAAACGGCTAGCTTAAGAGGTTAACTTTGCCGAAAACCATTCGTTAAATGTTGCAAAACTCTTTCCGCGCACAGTAAAAGCGCAGAGATAAACTCAGTACCCTGTACTTCGAGATGATTTTGGATGCCCTATAGCTGATGCTAAGTTGACGACTGATAGCTTCAACGCGTTCTTGTCTAGAACTTGTAGTGAAAATTCTGTCACTTCCTTTCAAAACATCCGGGTTTGGACAGGTAACGTCCTTGAAAACATAACTTTCACCCTCTGTGACGTGACCGTAGCCATTCGGCGTTCTCGTCAATCTTACACTCCTGGACCAGATGGCGTCCCAGTCATCGTTCTAAAGGTGGATGCAAATGATATAATTCCGTCCCTTCTGTATAAGATATTTAATCTTGCTCTTGAAAGTGAAACCTTCCCTATTTGATGGAAGGAATCACGCATTCTGGCTATACCCAAACACGGACGAACTACGTAATTCGACGACATTAGGCCAATCAATACACTGCCAGCTGCCTCGAAGATCTTAGAGACCTTAATTAAAGACAAGCTGGTGCGTCACCTAACAGAGAATAATCCTACTTAATGCGGCTTAACATGGGTTTTTCAAAAAAAGATGTTTTGACACCTGTCAGCTCTTTAACTTTGATCCTGTGCTACAATCTAGAGATAGTGGGTTTGCAATCTACACCATTTATTTCGACTTCACGAAGGCTTTTGATCGTGTTGACCATGATCTCATCCTGCTGAAACTTACCTCCTTCGGCATAGTTAACAAGCTTCTGAACTTAATATCCTCTTATTTGAATGCTCGCACACAGCGAGTAAAACTTTCTGATGTTATTTCCAACCCCACACACGTGAGGAGTGGAGTTATTCAGGTCAGCGTACTCGGCCTGTTTCTATTTTGACTTTTTGGGAATGATGTTCCTGATGGTTGTCAGTATGGTAGGCCCTTTAGTTACGCTGATTATTTAAAAGTTACCCATCAATAAAAACCGGCCGATCGCCACATCGTATCGTAATGGAGGAATTTTATAATCTCATGTAGAGGAGAATCGAGCGGAACAGTTAAGCAACAGATTTTGCAGAGTTTGGTTCACTGAGTGCACAAGATTCCTTCTGTCTGTCACGTGCAAGACAAATCTTAGAGGCTTATTCAAAAATCTCTTTGATCCTTAGATGTACAGATAAAGAACTAGTATATTGATCTTTTAACTTCTTCCTCAATTTCTTTAGTTGTGGCAAAATAAAGTGAGGAACGGTGGATTCCGAAACGTAGGGCTTGACCTTTTTTGGTTGGCACAAGTTCCAGGATGTTATATGAAACGACTGACATGAAGTCACAAAGACATGCTGCGTTGTTTATGGGTGAGAGATGCTGCCAGTCCAATGAGTCCAAAAAGTTACTAATTTAAGCTCATATCTGCGAGGTCAAAAGCATGATAGGTTCGAACGGCACTAGCCTTTTTCGATGAAACAATCGGAAGGCAACAGTGAATTAATGTATGGTCACATTGGAAGAGGCCCTGCTTAAAATCAACAAGGAGGGGAGCAATGTCATTTGTGAAAATCAGGTCTCAAATATGCTTGTCTCTCGTTGAAGAATGGACAAGCTGGGACCAATTAGAAAAATTATTGGTATCTAGGAAAGGCTGAAATCTGTGTGGACAAAAGTTTGAAATCCAGTCAATTTCAGGAAAATTAAAATCTCCAGCGATTATTTTAAGGTTAAAATTGGACTCCGAAACCAATTTAAAAATATTTCACAAAGTTTTGCATAATTATCGGATGATGAATAAGGTGGGTAGTAAATATATCCGAGAATAGCCTTTTGCCAGGGCGACAGGATAATGGATGCGAAGCAGTAATTACCAGAGAGTGAGGTAACGTCTTGATCAAACGGTAAGTGCTTAAATGAAGCTTTAATATAGAGAAGACAACCACCACCACGCTAACTAGTGCGGTCCTGACGGTAGAGATCGTACTGTTCTACGACAAGCAAAGAGTCGGAAATTAAGGGATGGGTCCAAGATTCAGTTAAACATAAAACATCAGGCATTAACTCGAAAGCAATGGCTCTCAGTTGGAGCACCGTCGGAGCACCGTAAGCTGACGTATCAACAACACTGTAGGCTTATAAAAATGGATCCATTCTGGTTTCGCCGATTACAGAAAGGAATCTTTTTACGATTTAAGCTTTTAAACAGCCATAACTTTAATCACCTTACATTTGTGAGGCACCTTGACCACTTTCGGCGTAGCAATCACCACAATATGTTTTTATTTCTTCCACTAACAAGCACAGTAAAGTATCCTCAGTTTTTTGGTAAAGGTCACAGCAATATGGAATAAACTACCCCAGAATCTTAAAATCATGCAAACTTATTTTTTGTTCAAAAGAACTATCGTTGGCTTTCTGCATTAGAAAAGCTTCCAGGAATTCTGGGAACTCATGCAGTCCAATCTGTCTTCCGGCTCGACGGAGTGCGCAAAACCTGAGTCCGATCTCAGGTCTTACCTTGAGGGCGATTGAACTCTCTCTACAGCCTGCAACAGCTGAATTCTTCGACTGACAGCGAGAAACTGTCTGTGGATGCACCCTTGCCTGGTCAGAATCCCGGTTCCTTAAATGACTGGGAGACTGTAAAAACGCTAAACTTGTGCTAAACCTTCCCCAGTTTGAACTGCTACCATCAGCAGTTTTTTCTCCTTAATAACATAAAGTTAGGAAAAACAATAACAACTATTCTCCTCAAGGAGTTGTTTACTGCTAGCCTGATTCCCACTGCATATTTATTCTACTATTGTTTGAAAACGGGCACCAATTAAATTTTTTTATTTATTAAACTTGAAGTTACGAACAGGTTATTAAATTTATTGGAAAAGCACATGCAATCATTAACGGAATGGCTATATAATTAATCAGTCATATAAACGGTGACACGGAAAAAGTCACCTGTTTGACATATCTTCACGCGAACTTTGTAACAGTTAACAAAATGTCTCTAGAGATTCAGAGCTCGAGTTGGCTGCATGAAGAGACCTGGATCTGCTTTCCGGTACCCTGAACTAATTCGGATGTGGATGCGAATGTTCAAGTTCCATGTAACTGGATGAGTTAAGAATAAGACTTGTCGAACACAGGAACAATATTTTACTCTTTTGAAATTTTAAATCATGTGGGAGTCTACCGTCATCGACAACAGCAACAAACGAAGCAGCGAAAATTGTAGGGGATACAAGAAAATCAAGGGTCTCTGTTGCTAATCTGGAGGTAAATACGCCAGGCTATGTATACGGGTCTCAAATCAACGCATAGATTGATTGAGGTGTCATCCGAGATCCACTTTCAAATGAATTATGACTTGGCTTGCTTCCGACGTGGGTATTTATCTTGACGTCCACGAAAGTCGTAGGTGTAGGCAGCAGCTTGTGTTAAGTCCTCGCCTGCCGTTAAGATAAATATATTAATAATTTTATTTGAGAACCCAGAAGGGTAGGATCATTATAAAAAATAAAACAAAAGCGCAATCGTATACAGTTGTTAAGTTATTCATTATTTGCCAGTTTACAGGCAAGGTCAAAAGAGATATACAGAAGAGGATCACACTGACATTGAAAAAACTCCTGATCATGCTTTCATGAGTTTTTCAGGAGAAAAACTGCAGCTCATTGAATGATTAAATTTCGGGAGGGTGAAGGGTTAACACAGGTGCATAGTGTAGTCGTTCTCCCTTCAGTGAATGGATCCGGTATTTTGCATCGGATAAAGGTATGTCGACGAACGGTTGCTCGCTGTTGGCTGAGGACTTAGCCGATTAAGGAGTTCTGCAGAGCCACAACCATTGCCCTCAGAGTCCGCGAACGCCATCAAAGCGGGAGACATTCCACCAAGACAGCACCAAAAATTCGTGAAGGGTGTCCTGAACGTAGAAAAGTAGTGACAGCTCTCTTAAACAAAGGAAAGCTTTGCTGAATTTTGATACTTCTGGGTAGCTTATTCCAGATTGCTATGGAGTTTACCGAAAAACATTTTCAATATCTAACTGCGTGCCTGAGGAATAAATAAAAAGACATATCGATAACTGGTCACCGAGAGTGATCGAGCGGCCCTAGAGTAGTAAGAAAATTAAATTTGAGACTGTTTAAAAGTTTAAATAGCAAAAATATTCCCTTATGTAATCTGCGAAGCCACAACGGGTCGACTTTAGTAAGCTAACAACGTTTTTGTTAGGATAGGTTACATTGTTTTGAAGAGAAGACTCTTTTATTAAAGAAAGGCTGGACGGACTCTATCTTCTCCCGGTCACTAGCGTGCAGAAGGCTTAATAGAAACGAGCAGTATTCCAGACTAGGTCTAGTGTAATTTTATAAAGGCAGATTCTAATATTCATGGTTTTAAATTTTCTGTGAGTAAACCAAGTATTTTGGCGTGCTTTCGAGACAATCAGGGCGCAGTGTTCTGACAGATTAAGACCACTAGAATATGATATGCCCAGATCCTTAATAATTCCGGGCACGTTCAGGTCGTGACCATCTATGATTAGCTTAGGCTGATGCTCGTCGCCCACAACTATAACGGAGCCTTTGTATCAAGAAAGTTAAAGGCTCCATGTGCAACACAACTGAACAAAGGACTGATGATCATTTTAAGCGCTTAAGCACGATGATGTGATCTGTTGGTTTATATCGATAGGAAAATTTTAAATCATCACCTTACATGAAGGGCCTACCATACTGAAAACATTGAGGAACCCCGTTGACAAAAAGGTACAAGTAGAGCGTCCCATGCACGCTACCCTGCCTAACTCCCCTCCTCACGTGTGTGGAGTTGGAGACAACATTGAAAATTTTCACCTGTTGTGTGCGAGCATCCAAATAGGAGGAAAGTAAGTTCAGAAGCTTGTAACATATGCCGAAGAAGGCAAGTTTCAGCAAGAGGAGATTATGGTCACCATTATCAAAATCCTTAGTGAAATCGAAATAAACGGTGTAAAGTGCAAAACCGCTGTCTCTAGATGGTAGCACATGATCAAAGAAAGAGAGCTGGCAGGTTTCACAAGATCTTTTTTTGAGAAACCCATGCTAAGCCGCATTAAGCAGGTTATTCTCTGTTAGGTGACGCATAAGCTTGTCGTTCATCAAGGTCTCCAAGATCATCGGGGCAACAGGAATTGTATTTTTTAGCCTAAAGGCGTTAAAGGACGTAGATAGGCCGTATTTGGCTCTAGGCAGAATGTGCGATTCCTTCCATAAATAGCAAAAGTTTCACTTTCAAGAGCAAGATTAAATATCTTACACAGAAGGCACGAAAATATATCACTTTCATTAGCCTTTAGAACGTTGACCGGGACGCCATTTGGTCCAGGACTATAAGCTTGACGAAAACGCCGAATGGCTGCGGTCACGTCCCAGAGAGTAAAAGTTATGGTTTCGAGGATGGCACCAGCCCGAACGCAGATTATTGGAAATAGAGCGACCGAATGTTCGCTAAAAGTTCTGGACAAGAAAGCCGTCAACTTAGCCTCACCTATGGGGTTTCCTAAGGTGCTTCGAAATATTGAGTGCTGTGTTTTTCTCTGCATTTTTAATGTGTGTGAAAAAGTTTCGTAACATTTAACGAAGTGTTTTTGTCAAAGTTGACCTCGTCGGCTATCTGCGTTTCCTCAGACAGCCTCTCAGCCTGCTCAAAGATTATTTGGATTAAGGGCAAGACGGAAGTGTCATTTGTACACGAAAGTAAGGGTCTACACAGTCTACTGTGGAAATATCAAGGGAGGCAAAGTTCATCCTTGAGATTTATTTTTCTTCACTGGGAGCAAAACGAGGGACGAATTTATCTAAGACTTGGTACAGTGTATCAGTACAAAACTTCACATAAAAATATAGGAATAATTCACACCAATCGTGGGAATTAAGATGTACCAGTATTTTCCCCGTATTTGTTGATCGGAGCTCACGGAAAAATTAATTTTGTTTGGCAAAGATTTTGTCAGCCTCGAGCTCTGGTGCAGAAAAACTCTGGCATAGTCGAAAATTCCAAGTGGGTCTAAATGTAGCACTGACATTGACTGCCAATCTCTAGAGAAAATAAGACCAATTATTTTTATCATCGGGGGTGGGAAGTCAACTACCTGATACCACATGCCGATATCTATGGCCTCAAGTAGGTTTTTGAATCTTGCAGGACCAGAGGGTGGAAACCATTGAACGTTAGGAAGATTGAAGTCACCTGCAATCAAGCAGTACTTCAGATTTAAGTCAGCCGCGGCGTGAAATGCTTGCGAGAGATCGAGATCTTCATCCTCACTGGAATTGGGTTGGCGATACACACAAACAACGGAAAAAATAGTTATCTTTTAGCACTACTCGGAGTCAACAGCTCTCTGCTATAGCAATTAGTTATTGATAGCCCAACGGCAGAAAGTTAAGTGGTTGCTTAATCTAGATGCAGCTTTCTCCGCCTCAGCCCTCGTGTTGATCATTCCGAATTTAGAAATAGTCTAGAATAGAGAGTTCGCAGTCGGCTACGCAGGATGTTGCCTATGCCTCTGTAACTATAACAATGTCTGAGTGGTGGACGAAAACCAGAGTCAAGAGAAGAGGCATCTTATGAAGCAGAGATCTGGAATTTAAAACAAAAAGTTTAAAGGGGCACGTCTTTAGTTTGTAAGATAGGACAGTAAGGCTGCCAGAGTGACTGCTTTCGACCAAAGATATGCTCTTTGCTCTTGAACTATATGTCCGTCTCTTATTTTGATATGTGCCACTGCATAAAAGGTCAGCTTTTTGGCGATGTCAAATGACAAAAATCAGTTAGGTTGGAAAAATAAAATGATTTAAGTTTAAGAAAAACCCTTTGGAATTTTATGAAAAGGTATATGCTGAATGGAGTTCATGGCTTTTTAAAAAGAAAAAAACTGTCGTTCGTTGGAGAAAAAATATTCACGTGAGTTATGGTCGTCGTGCTGATTAGAGCGTGTGAGAGTTCAAAACGGTCCTCGTCGTGGGAAAACATCCTGTAACGGCATGGGCTACTTTTCACCACCGTATCATTGCAGGTGTGGTCACAATACTATCGATTAGCTACGGGTGCAACCATCAAGGATGTTATACAGGGGAAACCATAGCAGGAATCATCAGTACGCATAGGGATGAATGAGGAAATGACCATAGATGTTGCGAAGGTCATGGTTGACGTGCCCGAGATACGACCATGATGCTCTCATATCTGATTGTTGAGACCACCGACAAGGTGGCGAAAACAGAGGAACCCGCCACGATCGTCAACAATCCTTGCATAGCCGACATCAGGGGAAGGCTAAAGACCGTCAAAACCCTCTACCTAAGGAGCCGCAGATGCGATGGCTGACGAGGTTGTAGCAGTTTGCAGAGGGTCAAAAAAAGAGGAGAACCGCGAAGACCGATGGAATCAACGGGGTCGTCACTATTTTGCAATGATGGATGAACTCAAGAGGGTACGAAACAGCCGCGATGAACCCCTTTTTTTAAAAAGGTGCAGGATAAGCCAAACTGCTTCTCAAAGGGTAGGTTACATCTAAATGTAGTATGAAGTGATAATGGAAGATCCGGCAATTGCGTAAGAATAAGTCAATATAGTGCGCTCAAGGGGCTATTTTGCAGGAGAATTGACGATGAATGTGAGGTTTGGCCCTCTCAGTAGTCAGATTTGAATTCCGATGATGGATATGGGTAAACGAAATGGAGGTGGTTAAAATATGTGCACCCATATGACCCGATTATCTTACGATTATTTAAGTGAAGGATGGGTTTTGGAGGCATGTTAGTTCGTGGGGGAGACGATGCATGGAAAAATGTGGAGCCGGTCTTCTAAATTCCCGTTGGTCCTTTCTCCTGGTCATGAAGAAAGCTGCTCGGAATGGATGAGGAAAATAAAAGGTTTAAATAAACGGTGTTTAGATAGATGTGCAGGCTTCGCTGGAAAGCAGATAGTTGAGTTGATAACCTTGTATGGATTGGACGGTTATTCCAACGAAAGCAATGCTTGGAAGCAAAGAATAGAGAATGGTTAGAGGTGGAGAATATAAGAGGTATAATCAGTGATAAATTGCGTAAGTTATACTGATGACAAATGCGGAGTAAGGGCTGAAAGTTGGGGTATATTTAACCTATTATAAAGGTAGAAAAGGTCGCAGAAAACAGCTTCCAGTCAGATTATCTTCATGTATGTACACTACGTCCTTAAATTCAGTCTTGTCTGGGCAGTAACCAGGACAGTTTAGGTACAGGTTCGATAAAATAATTAAGGCTGCTCTTTTGGATTCTAGGTGATCTCGATTTTCATGATCCCACTGCACATGGTAGCTTCAGGCAGTACACAGTTCCAAAACAGTCCCAAAGCAATATATTCGGTCGCTTTTGGGACATCCTTTATGCATGGCAAAGTACACTATAGCCTTGGTGATGCTTCTATTTGTGTCCCCCGGGTGGGAACGTGGATGCGTCATCTTACACATGCCCTTGGATAACCATTCCACATAAATTGGTCATGAAGGCATCGGTCTTCGCTTAATTTGTTTTCAAATGGCCGCAACTAGCAGCGTGTTATCATACAGGCTCGTTTGCGAGCCAATGGATGGTAACGGAAAAAACTGAAACATTGTTTGCTGTTCATTGCCTGCCCGTAAACCGTCGTCTCAGTTTCCATGCAAGGACTTTGTCTGACAAGCACATAAAGGAATAGCAGATATTGCTCTTGTTTCACTTTCCGAGAAGTTTGCTTTGAGCAACGTATTGGAAGTTTAATTTATATTCTTCTTGACAATAAAAAACGGGTCTTTAACGTAGTAGCTCCCAAAGCCCTGCTCATTCTGTGTGAAGGAATTCTGTTCTTTGTCCGGCAAGACTATCTCTGTCACCAATCCCAAGACTAAGAACTCATCGGAGTTCGATTGAGCTGCAAATAGGTTGCTGTGGCAAAAGCGAAGTCAGCTGTTTGATAAAATTCAAACAGCCTCATGAAGTGTTAAGTTTTGAGTGGACTGTGGGCCTCATCAAATACCTCTTCAAGTCTGTTGTGCAATATTGCGTGTTTTTGCGAAAACTCCTAAATAGGGTAATGAAAGCTGTAATACCAAAGAAAGTACAACCTACGTCTGCCAGTCACTGTATTCTTCTTGGCCCTCTTGGCGATGAGGTGCTCGATTTTAAACGGCCTATGCGTCTCGCGTATACTTCGTGCACAAAGTTAGTGGGAAAGATCTGAATATCGAAATAACACTGAGCAACCAAGATTAAAGGTGATCGGATACTCTGGCCCCGGAGGTCTACAGGAAGTAGAGAGGTATTCGAATTTCCTTGGAGAAACTTAATTTTTGAATACATTCACTTTAATTAATTATAAATAGAGTTGCCTTTTAAAGAAATGATTGATCACAGCGAACATTTTGGTTGACAGATTCTGGCAGACCATAGAATCCAGACAGAGCCATGCACTTTGCTTTCAGTTAATCCCATTAATTCTTTTTCATCAAATTCTTGCACCGATATGTTCTACTTAGCTTTTTCAATCGATCTGTTACTGCTTTTACTTGTAATTTCTGTGCCGGTGTGTAAAATTCGCTGTCACTAAAAAGGGCCTTAGCCTTCTCATTATATTCTTCGCAGTTAAGCACGACGGTTAAACGGGCCTGATCAGCGGGAGAAATTCTTATTTCGTCCTCCCTCACCCGTTTCTTGCAAATCTTAAGCTTACCCTGCTGATTGCATTGGGTGGGTCTCCACACCCTCAAACTAATGTTATACTTTGTCGGACAGTGTTAAATGTCATCAGCTATTTCGGTCTTCCGAAGAATTTCTCGAGTAGATGAACATGAAGATGGATGTGGTGGATACTATGAAGGGTGACTCTTTAAGGGTGTTGCATATCTGAAAGATAACTCAGCGGCCCGAACTCTGTCAGGATAATTCCTTGTCTCAGGTTCAGCATGGCGACCGAGAGTTATAGGTATATCTGATATATATACCTCTAGTAAGGAAAGAAGGCAACTGGCAGGGATCCAGAAAATGAAGAAACGAGTTTTAAAAGACAAAGGTAATATTTAATACAAAAATGTAAGTCGCAGACCCCCAGCGTCAGACGAAAATCACTCTCATGTTGAATTGCCAGCATCCACGTGTAATGCGACATCGTGAACTCCCAATCTAGTGTAGGCGGGAAAATTAGGGCATCACCCATACATGATAAGCGAAATTTCATAATACGCGGTGTCCCGGAATCCACGTCCTGCATTCGGAAGGAATGAGTGACACACGACCTAGATCGCCTTCATAAGTATGCCAGTGCAGTCCTGAAGAAGGGGGGAATTTTCGCCTTGCAAGAAGCTTTCCTACTAAGCAAAGCAGACCCAGCCATAACATGAGAACAACCCCAAGACCTCTAAAAATTATTTTAGAAAACGAATCACAGACAGCACTTCTGTTAGAAGGAAGAAAGACCTTACGGGGATCTCACAAACAAGTGTTTTTCAGCCGGACTTCGTGCCGAGGGAACGGCTGAAACTGAGGGAACTAAGGAGCGAATTAAGGAAGAGAATTAGCAGAGGGGAGAAACGGCTGAAAATCAAAGACGGTCAAATAGTCCAGATCAATGTGTCTTTCCTGTGGCAAAAACAAGTATCAATGAAGATTGGGTCTCTCCGATGAATCGAGCATTGAAAGTCCTCTCCGCAAATGTACACAGCCTGTTCAACAAGCTGGATGAACTTAGAAACATAGTATATGAAATTTAACCAGAAATTATGGATTTCACTGAAAAATGGTTTACTGCAGACATAACTGGTTCTGAAATATCACTATGAGGATATAAGCACTTCAGGAGAGATAGATCAATTCGAGGAGGAGGAGGAGGAGGAGTCATGGTTTATGTCACTCAAAAGCTGACCACGATGGCTGACGTAAATCTTCCATTACGTGATGTGGAACTCTTAAGCATTACTATTTCTTCTTAGTATTCTGGACCACTGACGATATTGGTTGTGTACCGTTTGTCTCATCAGACTTCCGATCAGGACCTCATTCTCATAACAGAACTCTATAAGCCAACGAGACAAAATATGTTCTCATTGATGGGGATTTCAACGCTCCTGGTATTGACTTGAAAACATGAACTGCACAGGGAATGCCAGATAACTTCAACCACAAACTAATACAATGGGCAACAGACAACCATTTCAGTCAGAACGTTAACTATGGCACACGGACGAGAGAAGGACAACAGTCAAACTCTCTTGACCTTATTTTTACCCGAGATTAGAAAAATGTGCTAGATCTACAGGATCGACCGCCATTTGGGTCAAATAATCACATCACGCTGTGCTGAAAATACTTACTGTTTTCCAAACCAAAATAACCCAAAGGGAGACTACTCACTAACGAGAAGGCAAATGTCAGAGATAATATGGGAAACAGAACTACATGGTGGAACCAATAACCATTGGTCGACTTTCAGCTCGTCCCTGAGAAGGATTGTCTACCGCTACTGTCCTCTCAGAAGAAAGAAAACCACAAATCGCCCAAAAAGGAAAAATCAAACTTGCAGGCCTCCTTCAAAAAAGAAATCACTTCTGGAGACGTTACAGACAAACCGGCTCCAATCCTCACTTACGGGAATATAAACAGCAACGCAACATTTGAAAAAGGGAGGTTAATAAGCTGCGAAGGAACCCCAAACTTAACATACTGCAAAAATCGTTGGAAACCCCAAAATGCTATATGGCTACATACGAGGTATAAAGAGAACTCAAGAAATGATTCCTGCCCTTACGTCTGCAGATGGAAAACTGGAGACCGACGAACGGGTTAAAGCAGCCTTTCTTTTCACATTCTTTCTGACCATCTTCACCCGAGAGCCTTATAATTTTGCTGCCATTCTACCCGTTTTTCAACCAATGTTTACCCCACCTTTCCCTTTATCCTCCACCTTCTCATCCAAAACAGAGGACCTAGACCTAGACTTTTCACGGGCCATAGTCAGAACCGAATACCTCCGCATAAAGCCTTCCAAGTCACATGGGCCGGATAGAATTCCTGCAGAAATTGGCGGGTCCCAATTAAGAGGCTATTGGTTTTGCTACTTAAAAGCTAACAGTATTTTGTCTTGTAAAGCTAAAGTTCACCGGCCCGACCGTGGGACAAGGGGGACAATTATTTACAGAGCTTTCAATGGGGACAATGGGGATAATTATTTACAGTGCTTTCATTTCACTGGGCTGCCCGTGGGACAATGGGGATAATGGGGACAATGGGGACAATTATTTGCAGTGCTTTCAATAGGGACAATGGGGACGATTATTTACAGAGCTTTCATTTCATTGGATGCCTACCGTTTCTTTTTAATTTTTTGCGGGTCGTTTTCACCTCATTTATATTTTTATGTTTATTTATGCATTTCTGTTTGTAATTTACATTCACCGTTTTTCGTACTTTTTTTATTCTAACGCCCCTCCCATAAAACCCCTATTACCCCTATCCCCTGGTTCGCACCGCAATGGACCGAGGATGATCTGGACATCTATTTCAACCTTTGAAATCCCTCAACGGACGCTGCAATCAGCAATGGAGCATCATGTGACCTCCGAAATGCCCCCGTTGGACCCCTCCCAAGGGCGACAGTTTTTCTCCTAAATATCACCGGGAGTTTTTTTTCACTGTCTGCTCTTTTTCAACTTTGTTCCACTATGTTGGCCTCGCCAACATATCGAGATACTATTTTTTGATACCACAACTCGTATGTACAAATAGGGAATTCAAAGGTGACTCACCTACATCTCCCTCAAATATACTGATACTGATACTGATACCTGGGTTCACGTAAGGCAAGCTCTCGGGTTAAATGATTTAATCTGAGTCCCGCCTATTGTGCTCCTGCCGAAAATTATCTCAGATACACAAGTTATTTATTGATGACACTGCATTAAAAGGGGTGGCCTGTGGACAACTGCGAATTTGATATCCTCAGAATAGTGAAAGAAAGCAGCCCAGAAGGCAACATGTACACTTCAGTGGACAAGACGTGCGTTAAAAATATTCCCCCCTGATCTCTTCAGAAAAGTCTTTGGCGTCTTCGTGAGACCACATTTAGATTACGGAATACCAGCCTGGATTCTGTGGACAAATAAAGATGTTGACCTCCTCGAACAGGTGCAACGGAGAGCAACGAAGATGATCGATGGTCGATTAAATTTACCGTTCCAAGACAGATTGAAAAAGCTTGACTTATTTCCTCTTTCGTACAGGCATTTACGGTGTAGGCTGGTCTGGACATTCCGGATTATCCAGGACCATGATTCTTCCCTGTGATCGGACGATTTCTTCAAGTTGGCCTGCACAACTCAACAGCGTTGGCATCCTTACAAGGTCAATAGCGAATGCACGCGATTGAAACTCAGAAAGTCTTTTTTCTGCCAACAAGTGGTATGACTTTGGAACTCGTTACCAAGCGAGACGGTTACCATTGACAGCATTTCTGATTTTAATAATTCAGTATAATTCAGTATATATAAGGGAGATAGGCAGAGCCTTTGAAAACCCTATTTACAGATAGACGCTAACAAAACAAGCAAATGTTACATGGCGATAGTCGTTTTAGTATATCAATCATTGCTGTTGACTTAATATATGTTCATCAAGTAAAAATGCATCAAGTCTTCTTTTAAACATTTCAACGCTTTCAGCCTGAACAACCGAAGCTGGCAGTTTGTTTGGGAAAAGAAGTTGGCCCGCACTTCAAGTTTGGCGTGTTTTCTTTTCAGTTTGTATGGCTGAACTTGGAGACTTGTCATGTTTGCCAATTCAAAAAAGTTGGCCATCTGAAGACCACAATAAACTCCTCTGACCATTTTGAAGACTAAGATCATATCCCCTCTGTATTGCCTATAAGAGAGAGAGGAAAAATTTTAAGTCTTTCTAGGTGGCCCTCATAGGGTAGGCATTCCAATCCGCTGACTAGTTTCGTTGCCCTCCGTTGAACTTTTTTCAGCAGAGCGTAGTCATGTTTCGTCCAAGGGCGCCACGCTTGAACGCAATATTCAAAACACCGGCCGGATAAATTTTCCAAACACGCGCCCAAAAAGCTCTCCGTCAAAATTAACGAAGGACCTCCTGATTGCGCCTAAGTTACACATAGCTTTCTTTGCGAAATTCGCACAGTGCGACGATGGTTTGAGAGTTGGTTTTATCCAAGTCCTTTAGAATATTTACCTCCTGGAGTTGGTGACCACTGATGAAGTACTGATATTCAAACCTAATCATCCTTCTGGAACTAGACCGCAGTCGGATTATTTGGCATTTGTTAAGATTAAGGTTCAGCAGCCACTCATCACACCATGTTTGAAAGCGATCTAAGTTTTGTTGTAATTTCCGCGCATCCTCCGGTTTTTCAATCGAGTTCCATAACTTCAGATCATCAGCGAACATCACCTTCTCGCATGTCAGACAATCCAGGCAGTCGTTTACGTATATCAGAAACAAAATGGGACCCAGAACGCTGCCCTGCGGAACTCCACTGTGAACGGTTTCCCAGTGAGACTTCGCGTCTCCAATACAAACACGCTGGCACCTGTCTGTGGAAAAGTCAGCCAAACATTTGAGTACGTTGCCAGTCACACCCATTTGAAGGAGCTTAAAGATCATAAGTTTGTGTGGAACCCTGTCAAAGGCTTTTCTAAAGTCAATGTAGACCGCATCAACTGACAAACCCATTTCTAATGATTTTGTCCAACTTTCCATGGATGTGAGCAGGTTTGTGTGGCAGGATCGACCACTTCGAAATCCATGTTGATATGAACTTAGCAAGTTATTCTCTTCAAGATGCCTCATCAGTTCCGTTTTGATTATCTTCTTTATCATTTTGCAACAGATACTTGTGAGGCTGACTGGTCGGAAACTGTTTGGTGATGTCCTCTCTCCTCCTTTATAGATAGGGGCCAGCTGGTCTGTGAGTTCATTGAGAACTTTTGCGGATATACCATCTGGGCCTGGTGATTTAGTGGGCTGTAGCTGTTTCAGAGTTTTTCTTACTGTGTCCATTGGGAACGACACCTTGCTTATTTTGTTTGTAGATGTGGCAGTACTGTAGTATTCGTCCTCGTCAAAAGGTGCTCCCTCGGTATACACGGACATAAAGAAATTGGATAAGAGGCTGGTCTTATCAGAGTTATCAGTTAACCTGTTTCCCTGATTGTCTTTAAGACAAGGAATGCAGTCGCGATTTCGTTTTGCCTTATTAACGTAAGCATAAAACCTTTTCGAATTTCTTGGTATGTCTTTGACTATTTCTGACTCAAAGGCTGATCTTTCTTTTCTCAGAAGATTCCGACACCAATTTCGCTGTTTCGTAAAAGCGGAAAATTTTCGGATTGTTCATATCTGGCATATATTCTCCACAGTCTTCTTTTCTTCTTGAGATTCCTTTTTATTTCCGATGTCACCCACTCGGGTCGGGAGACGCACGATCGCCTTTTAAGTGGGCAGAATTTCTCTACCAACTGCTGAATCAATTTACTAATGAAGAACCAGGCAGCAGTTGGGTCAGGTACATGTGCAGGGCTCCAGTCTATCCCATTTAGTAATTCTTTCATTTTGGGATAATCCCCTTTCCATACATTTCTCTCCCTAACTGCACGACGTTTGGGTACAGAAAAATGACTGTGCTCCCAAGCAAGAAAACAATGATCACTTCGTCCAAGCGGCACGTAAGAACTTAATGCAAGGATGCAATTGTCGTCTCTACTAATGATTAGATCCAAACAGCTTGACTGCTGCCCATTTCGGAACCGCGTCTTCATTGTGACATGTTGGGTAAGAAACTCGTCATTAACCAACTGAAGTAATTTCTGTTCGAAGGAATTTTCCGATCGCTAGCAGTACATTGACACCCAATCAATATCGGGAGCGTTGAAATCTCCAAGTATTAATAAGTGTTTGCTACGGCAGATTTGCTTTACCTCTGTGATGAGTGCTTCGTCCGTGTCCGTTCGCTGTCCTGGGGGTCGATACACCACGGCAATATGGAGGTCGGGTTGGTTTGGGACTTTCAGTTAACAACAAAGTATTTCGCAAGACGAGATCCTATTTGGCGAGGGCCCATCCGGAATGAAGTTAATGCCTTCTCGTATGAGCATTGCGATTCCACCACCCCTACGTCCGTTTCTATCCATGCGGATAAGTTGAAAACAGTCTATTCTGACTTCTGTGTCTGCGATTTGTTCATTTAACCATGTTTCAGTTAGAGCTATGAAGTCCACGACCAGTTTAATTTCATCCATTTTGTTCAAAGACTGCACATTTGTGAACATCATTTTAATCTTGTTTTCTTCCCTCGATTTTGGAATATTTTTAGTTCTTTCTTCCACATGGCGATTTTTGCAGGATATTTCACAAGATATATCCAGTCTCCTGTCTGGGTTCAAATCTATAGGCATTTGGTAGGGCGTTTGACCAGCGTGGTTGCCGTCAATTTCACCGGATGTTCCCATAAAAACGAGCGCACCGTTTTGACTATTTTGTTGTCTACAATTTTCAAGTTTTGTTCCCCCTCGTATTGACGTCTTTTCAATTCTGCTATCAGTGTCCTCATTTTCATCCGATCGGTGGGAGAGTAATCCGGCTGAAAAAAAACTCCACGATGATTCTTTCGTAGTCGAGACTTTCGAGAGAGCAAAAGATCTACCTGCTGTTTGCTCCCCAAGATGACTTTTAATGGTCTTGGTCGAACCTCATGCGTTTCATTTGTAACGAGAGGCCCCAATCGAAAGATCTTTTTGATGTCGACTGTCACACCAGTTTCTTGCGTATCATTCAATTAATTTTGAAATGTCAGCAGATCCTGTTTTACCCTTTCTTTTGGCGTTTCCCCAGTAGCCTCTGAGACTCCCTAAACTACCAGACAAAATGATCTGTCAGGGAAAAAACTCGTTTCTGCATCCTGCTTTTTTCTAGTAATGGAAGGTTGAATCATGTCCTTTGTTACAGTCTTTAATTCTGTGTTCAAATTGGTCTTCATCGGTGAGCCTGTTGCTTGATTTGCAGACATCTATATGGACCTTTCAAACAACTTTAGTTCTCCTGACAATGCGTTTGCTCGAATAGCACTCGGGATACCTGAATTTTGGCTTGTGGCATCCAGGTCTGTCGATAAGTTGCAGGCCACTTTTCCGCCATTACTTGGCTGGCTACCATGCCCTGCTTCATCATAGTGGTTATGGACATGTAAAGAGCATGCTGCTGTCGCTCGTCCGTGGCATTAAATATACCTTACGATTACTGTTTTTCGACTTTTCAGAGACCGTCGATCGCTGATTTACTTTTGTGCAGTCGGATTCTATGTGCACCAGATTTCTCGAACCTGGGGAAACGCAAGACATAATTTCCTCCTCGCTTATTTTCTTTCTGGTCATCTGTATTGGAACTGACTCAGAGGTTTGTTCTAATGACTTCGTTCTTTTTCTCTTTTTGTTTCGCTTAATGTTGTGCCTATTGACCTCTACCGTTTCCTTGCGATGATTATGGTCTAGCTTGCTGATGTTTTTCAGCTCATTTGCATCGTGTTTCGGCGAGTTAATTTTGTTATGTTTGATGAGGACTGATATTATTTCCGATAGGAGATCGAGGTCTCCTTCTAATCTCGAAACTCTGGTTGTTAGTTCTCGGCATCCATCACAGTGTGCCAGCCCTTCACTGTTTAGCTTAGTTTTGGTAATGTTCAGTAGTGCACTGGTTTCTTCAATGTTGCTGCTTTGTGGTTCTTCTCGGTCTGCTGAGAGTGACTTGAGTATTTCTGGTAAGTTTTTGTCACATGAAATCGAAAACGGTTTACAAAGATAGAAGAGATCATTATTTTTGTAGGACATACTATTTTTTTTGTCTGCTGGCTTCCCGGGCGTGGCCGAGCGGTCAAGAGCATCGGTAGCTAATCGAGAGGTTGGTGTTTCGAGTTCTGGCCGAAGCGGTGAATAATTTTCTCGCGTGGTCGGGTCGTGAACATTTGCGTTTCCCATGCCAACAAGATCTCTACGAGGATACATTAAGTTTTAACGAGCAGCTTAAATTATCAAGCGAATAGTTTACTGAGCACAAAAAAGAAGTGCTTTTCCGAACCGAATTCACTATCGAATGTTAATACGAAGCAAAGAATGATGCAGCCTTTGAAGTGAGTTTGCCAGTGGTTCTCCGTTCCTTTCTGATGTAAACACCTTTCCTGGCGAGAGACTGTTTTCTGAAGCCCGTATAAGACAGGATCCAAATGAGGTTGAGTTAGCTTATTATTCAAGATTCCGATGTCAATTTTCGTGTGCCTGAATATCACAATGCCTATAAACAATTATAGGCTGATCCTGATAAACAGACAATAGGTGATCCAATGACAACTTTTTTCGCTGAGTCCTGACTTTGGGAACAGATTATTGGCCAAAAATCAAAAGCTTGGAGACGAGCGAATTTCAAACGGAAGTCCAACGACGCCGCAATAGAAACAACATGAGCAATAAATGCACCTATTCGTTCAAAACCACTTTAAAAAAACAATAAATGATAGGAATAATATTCAGGAACGACTCATCCGTTTGTAGAGGTCAAAGGTCCTGGATAACTTCAGATCTTCAAGGGGTTTTGCACTTTTGGTTCACTGAGCGGTTGTCAGTATTTATTGGTGTAGAGGCTGTTTTATCAAGTCAATTAAGGTGATAAACAAATTCCAATTTGATGTCGTTTTATGAGGTAATTCGGCACAAGAAAAATTCCCCAAAATTCCAAAGAGCAATTACGTTCGTGCAGTGGCAGTTTTAATGTCAGAATCAGAACATGCGAAGTGTTAACGATTTTCAAACTGTCCAAGCCGAAGAACAAAAAGCTACGTGGTTCCTTTGCACACGATGACGGCTTGATGGCATAATATTTGACATATGATTTCTCAAAAACAATCTATTAAAATCTTTCGGGCATCACTTTTACTTCCACAGTTTTTCGGCTATAACTGTGAAAATGCATTCGAAGTTTTGTTTCGTTTTGACTCAAACATTTTTAGATGTACATTACAGTTTTCTCGGATAAAGGTCTTGTGACACTTGCCAGGTCTCTTTCTTTGATCATGTGCTACAATCTAGAGACAGCGGTTTTGCAATTTACACCGTTAACTTCGATTTCACTAAGGCTTTTGATCATGTTGACCATGATCTCCTACTGCTGAAACTTGCCTCCTTCGGCATAGGTCACAAGCTTCTGAACTTAATATTTTCCTATTTGAATGCTCGCGCAAAACGGGTTAAAATTTCTGATGTTATCTCCAACCCCATGCATGTGAGGAGCGGAGTTATTCAGGGCAGCGTGCTCGGCCCGCTTCTATTTTGCCTCTTTGTCAACGATGTTCCTGATTGTTTTCAGTATGGTAGGCCCTTTATGTACGCTGACGATTTAAAAGTTGCCTTTCTTTATAAACCGGTTGATCGCAAATCGTGCTTGAGCTCTTAAAATAGGATCTTCAGGCCTTCGCTCAGTGGTGTCGCACATGGCGCCTTTTAACTTTCTTGGCAAAAGTGCTCCGTTATGGTTATTGGCGACAACCATCAGCCCCATCTTAGCATAGACGGTCACGATCTAAATGTGCCCGGAATTATAAACGATCTGAGCATATCATATTCTAGTAGTCTTAATCTGTCAGAGCACTGCGCCCTGCTTGTCTCGAAAGCACGCCAAACTACTGGGTTTATTCTCAGAAATTTAAAAACCGTCAAAATTAGAATCAGCCTCTATAAAAGGTATGTCAGGTCTAGTCTGGAATACTGCTCGTTTCTATTTAGTCTTCTGCACGGTAGTGAACGAAAGAAGATAGAATTAGTCCAGCACTTCTTTACAAAAAGAGTTTGCTATTCAGAACACCGAAACCTGTCCTACCACCAACGCTGTGAGCTTACAAGCCTTGACCCGCTTCGGCTTCGCAGATTACAGAAGGGACTATTTTTACTGTGTAAACAACTAAATAGCCGTACATTTAACCCCTTTACATCTCTGAGGCACCTCGCCCACTCTCGGCGCCCCAGTCATCGAGATGTATTTCTATTTCTTCCTTTAGCACGCACAGTTAGATACCGACAGTTTTTTTCGGTAAACGCTATAGCAATCTGGAATAAGCTACCTAGAAGTATCAAAATTCAGCAAAGCTTTCCCTTGTTTACGCGAACTGTCACTAGTTTTACACATTTAGGACACCTTCCAAAACTTTGGGATGCTGACTCTGTTGAAGCTCTCTTCGGTTCTGATGGCGTTCACAGCCTCTGAATCCTGTGCAGGTTTTCATGCTGAGGGCAATATTGCTGGCTCTGCAGTCCTCAATCGGTTTTTTTCTCAGTCGACATCGGATATCCGCTCGCCGACATACCTGCTGGTGCAGAATACCGGATCCGTAAAATTAAATGGAGAGGTTCTTCCCGGGCACCTGTTTTACCGCGTCCCTGTTCAGAACTTTAATTACTCAATAAGCTGCAGTTTTTTCTCCTGAAAATACCTGAAACAACGATCAGGACTTTTTTTACTGGCAGCTTGACCCTCTACTGCATATATATTTTTTTGACCTTGCCTGTAAACTGGCAATAAATAAATAAAATTTAAATTTAAATTAAAAAATTAAATTATTTTATGTTAACTGTACATATGCAATGATAACGTGTTATTAGTAGGGTCATCAAGGGCAATGCCTGTAAGCCTTAAAAATATATAAGATACAAAAAATGTCCTACCTCTTAAATTGGTCAAGCCATAGACGAGCTGGATTATCACCGCATTATACTACACGCGCACTCACAACAAATGTTTCGTCAACTAAATACGCCCTATTCCGACTCCGGTCTTCTTGACTTGGTCAAGGCGAATGGTTTCAAATTTGGAGATAAATAAAATATATTATATTTAAAAATTTCCCCAAGAGACTAAAAATATGAATCATTTGTTTTTTGAAAGTATTTGTGATAGCACTGGCCAATTCTTTTTAGAATTATCGGTCATCATTAATTTTTTGTTGTTTTCCTAGCTTTTGCCTGCTAATTGCTCATGGGATTCTGTGCTTCGTATTTTCTGCACTCAAACTTCCTTAAACGGTGTACTTTTTAAACCGTTAATACTCCTGAACTTCAGTCGCACGATCGACAACATTTTCGTCAAAAATCAGTTATCTTATTTTTCTAAGATGTTATCAGCTTGTAGCCTACGGCAAACAAAGATGAAAACAAAATTCTCAGCTCATCAGAAGCTCCCAGCGTCTGAACCCAAGCGTTGCTTGCTTACATATAATAGTCACAGTGATATGGTGAATATGCAACCCGACGTTAAAGCAAAAACAGCTTGATATGGCCGTTTTATATAATTGTAATGACTCTATGCTGAAAGCTGCATCAGATATTTCTATACTTGGAAACTTATTCCACAGTAACATCTCTGATATTTCCTCTCAAGAATTTAAGCGACTTGACTGTCGTTAATTCGGGCGCCAGTGAGACATTGGACAGACAGACAGAAAAGAAACTACAATCTCCTTGATTGAAGTGTCAACTATGTGTGATCATGCGGCTTCAACTAAAAACTTGTGGAAGCCAAAGGCCTCTCTTCATGTAGCAAGAATCTACCGATATTAGTTACACTTTTTCACTTATTTCTTGGAATCTAGAAATAGAAATTTTTTATTCATTTTTGGGATCTTATAACTATGGAGGAAAGGATTAAGTCTCGCCTCTCAAATACATAATCGACCTCTCCGTCTATTAGCCATAAGTCCAGTCATATTTCTGCAAGCAACAACGAGCCAGTTTATCCATCTCCTCAGATGTCCGGTTCAAAAACCCCTTTACCTCCCACTCTATTTGTCTTCCAACAAATCCATTAACAATTTGCCTCCCTAGTAAAGCTATTGAGTCCCACTGCAATAACGGCATCTCTCAAAGACAGTGTCCACCCTCACCCAAAATTAAAGGCAACTTTTTGAAAGATAGTGAACTGGTACCACCAATTCCATTAAGTAAACCTTTTCAATCTAGTCTGTCTCTAAACCTCACGAGTCATATAATACCACCAAAAACGTAGTGTTTGACGCGTTAGGCTCTAATCAGAGACCTTTTACTTCAATGTCAATAGTTACGCTCTGAATCGTTTCAACGCTAACGTTACTCGCAGCTCAGGATTTTCGCTACCTATGAACATAAGCTTCAATTAAATTTATTGAGGGGAATAGGCATGGACCTTTGAGTACCCTATTTGTAACGTAAAATTGAGTGCGGTATACAGAGAAACCGTGTGGTTTTTTGTATATGTATATTTGAAAAATAACATGCATGGCCCTTGATGGCCTTATTTACATAAAACTATCATTCCATGTGTACAGTCAATATAAAAAATGGTGTACATTTAAAAATGTTTGCGTCAAAGCATAACATAACTTCAAATGCGTGTTCACATCTATAGGCGAAACATTGTGGAAGTAAAGTAAAGCCCGAAAGATTTTAAAAGGCTGGTTTTAAGTAATCGTGTTGCGAGAGTCGTCTTTTGTAAAATATTATTTATTTATTTATTTATTTATTGCCAGTTTACAGGCAAGGTCAAAAGGGATATATACAGTAGGGGGTCCAGCTGACAGTGAAAAAAACTCCTGATCGTTCTTTAAGGTATTTTCAGGAGAAAAACTGCAGCTTGTTGAACAGATTAAAGTTTAGGACAGGGAGGTGTTGACACAGGTGCACAGTGTAGTACTTCTCCTTTCGGTGTTGTGGATCTGGTCTTCTGTACTAGCAGCAAGTATGCCGGCGAGCGGCTGCTAGCTGTAGACTGAGGAATAACCCGATTACGGACTGCAGAGCCAGCAACATTGCCTTCAGCATGAAGTCCGGCATAGGATTCAGAGTCCGTGGACGCCATCAGAACGGAAAAGAGCTTCCAGAGAATCAGCACCCAAAAATTCGCGGAAGGTGTCCTGAATGTAGAAAAACTAGTGACAGCTCTCGTAAACAAAGGATAGTTTTGATGAATTTTAATACTTCTGGGTAGTTTATTCCAGATTGCTATAGCGTTTACCGAAAAAAACTGACGGTATTTAACGGTGCGTGCCAAAGGAAGAAATAAGAATACATCTCTATGATTGGTGCGCCGACAGTGATCGAGCTGCCTCAGGGATGTAAGGGGGTTAAAGGTAAAACCGTTTAAAAGCTTTAACAGTAAAAAAATAGTCCCTTCTGTAATCTACGAAGCCACAACGGGTCGAGGCTTGTAAGCTCACAGCGTTGTTGGTAGGACAGGTTTCTGTGCTCTGGAAGTAATAACTCTTTTTAGTAAAGAAGTGCTGGACTGATTCTATCTTCCTCCGTTCACTCGCGTGCAGAAGGCTAAATAGAAACGAGCAGTATTCCAGACTAGGTCTGACATACATTTTATAAAGGCTGGTCCTAATATTGAGGGTTTTAAAATTTCTGAGAATAAACCCAGTGGTTTGGCGTGCTTTTAGAGACAATCAGGGCGCAGTGCTCTGACAGATTAAGACTACTAGAATATGATATGCCCAGATCCGTTATAAAACCCGGGCACATTTAAGTCATGACCGTCTATGCTTAGATGAGGGCTGATGGTTGTCACAACTAACCATAAACAAAGCATTTGTGCCAAGAGAGCGAAAGGCGCCATGTGCGACACCACTGAGCGAAGGCTTGAAGATCCTTTTTAAGAGCTCAAGCACAATGTGGCGATCGACCGGTTTATAACGATAGGCAACTTTTAAATCATCAGCGTACATAAAGGGCCTACCATACTGAAAAACAATCAGGAACATCGTTCACAAAAAAAGGCAAAATAGAAGCGGGCCGAGTACACTACCCTGAATAACGCCACCCTCACGTGCGTGGGGTTGGAGATAACATCGGAAATTTTTACCCGTTGTGCGCGATCATTCAAATAGGAGGATATTAAGTTCAGAAGCTTGTTACCTATGCCGAAGGAGGTAAGTTTCAGCAGGAGGAGATCGTGGTCAACACGATCAAAAACCTTCGTGAAGTCGAAATAAACGGTGTAAATTGCAAAACCACTATCTCTAGATTGTAGCACATGATCAAAGTAAGAGAGCTGGCAGGTGTCACAAGATCTTTTTTTCGAGAAACCCATGCTGAGCCGCATTAAGTAGGTTATTCTCTGTTAGGTGACGCATCAACTTGTCTTTAATCAAGGTCTCTAATATCTTCGAGGCTGCTGGCAGTGTATTTATTGGCCTAAAGTCGTCAAAATGACGTAGTTCTGCCGTGTTTGGGTATAGGCAAATGTGCGATTCCTTCCATAAAATAGGGAAGGTTTCACTTTTCAAGAGCAAGATTGAATATCTTATACAGAAGTGACGGAAATATATCATTTGCATCCGCCTTTAGAACGCTGACCGGGACGCCATCTGGTCCAGGACTGTAAGATTGGCGAGAACGCCGAATGGCTACGGTTACGTCCCAGAGGGTAAAAGTTATGTTTTCGAGGACGTTACCGGTCCAAACCCGGACGTTTGGAATGGGGGCGACCGAATGTTCACTGAAAGTTCTAGACAAGAAAGCATTGAAGCTATCAGCCGTCAACTTAGCATCAGCTATAGGGTTTCCAAAAGCATCTCGAAGTACAGGGTACTGAGTTTTTCTCTGCGATTTTACAGTCCGCGAAAAGAGTTTTGCAACATTGTACGAAGGGTTTTCGGCAAAGTTAACCTCTTCAGCTAGTCGCTTTTCTTCGGAGAGCCTCTTAGCCTGTTCGAAGATTTGCTGGATCAATGGCAGGACGGAAGTGTCATTTAGTAGATGAAAACGACGCGAGAGTCTACGCAATCTACGGCGGAAAGGTAAAGGGAGGTAGACTTCATCCTGACATTAATTATTTTCTTACGAGGAACAAAAACGAGAAAATGAGTGGACCTAGAACTTGGTAGAATGTATCAGTACAAACATTCACATCCAAACATAGAAAGAAGTTAGTCCAATCGTGGGAATTAAGATGTGTTAGTAATTCCCCCATATTTGCTGATCGGAAATCGTGGAAAAAGCTATATTTTTTTGAAAAAGTTTCATCAGCCTCAATTTCTAGTGAAGAAACAACTATAGCATGGTCTGAACTCCCAAGTGGGTCTAAAGGTGAAACTGACAGTGGCTGACAACCTCTGCAGAAGATAAGATCAAGTATGTTTGATCCTCGGGTGGGAAAATCAACTACCTGATCCCACATGCCAGTATCTATGGCCTCAAGCAAGTTTTCGAACTTTGCAGGACCAGAAGGTGGAAACCAATGAACTTCAGGGAGATTGAAGTCACCTGCAATCAAGCAATACTTCATATTTAGGTCAACTGCGGCATGAAATGCCTGTGAGAGACGGAGATCGTAATCCCCACTTGCGTTTGGGGGGCGATAGACACAACCGACGAGTAAAGAGTAGTTATCTTTAAGAACTACTCGGAGCCAACAACTCTCTTCTACCGCGGTAAATTGTCGATAATCCAACGGCAGAAAGGTAAGTGGCTGCTTAATATAGATGTAGCTTCCTCCGCCACGGCCCTCGTGTCGATCGTTACGAATATAGTCGTACCCTTGAATATTGAGTTCAGAGTTGCCCAAGTGTTGCCCAAGTCTCTGTAACTATTACAATGTCGGGGCAGTGGATGAAAACCAGAGTCTGGAGCAATGGCATCTTATTAAGCAGAGATCTGGCATTTAATACGAATAATTTAAGCGCACGTTTTTGTTTCTGAGAAGGGACAGTTAGGGCTGTCAGAGTGAATGCCTTCGGCCAAAGAAATGTTCTTTTCACTTGAACAATTTGTCCGTTTCTTATTTGGAGATGTGCCTCGCCATTGGTCCTTCGTGTTTCCAGTTCTATTATTAACTGTCTCATTTTTAGTCTCTCCCTTCAGTCCATATTCCGGTTGAAAAAAACTTCAGAATGCAGGCCCCGTAGGGTTGCTTTTATCTGTAGCAGGAGCTGTGCCTGTGCTTCGTTTTCCAAGATGATTTTTAAGAGGTCTTGGTCGAGAATTTGATTCGGGTGCGGGACAGAGCTTTCCTATTCTATATGCCTTGAGAATGTGGATGGACTCGCCGTCCGTTAGCATCGTTTTTGCATACAATTGAAGGAGATCCAAGTCATGTTTGACTCGCTCCTTTGGAATACTTGAAGCTGATTCCGGGACCCCTTTAATGACTAAATTATGTTTTCGACTCAAACGAGGGCCCGTTTGTAACTCAGATCTTCAGCTGAGTGAGTACTGGTAACCAATTCACTTGGCCCGGTAGGTCCACATGAACTGGGTGTTGGGCAGGCTAGAGCCAAATCTCTGCAAGACTTGTTCTTCTTAGACCTTTTCTTCTTTGGCTTAACGAACTCGCCAACCTCTTCAACATCGTATGTTGGTGCATCGTCTACCAGTGATGTGGCGATGGGCGGTAAAGCCAGATTAGTGCTGATGCTACCCGAACTAAGTACCGGTAGAGTGGCGCAAGGACTAGATGGGGCTCGTCATCAAGCCTTCTTTTAAAATCAGAAATGCTGTCAGAGTAAACCGTCTCACTTGTTAACGAGTTCCAATCTCGTACCACTCGTTGGCTGAAAAAAAAACTTTCTGAGGTTCAATCGCGTGCGTTCGCTATTGACCTTGTAAGGATGATCACGCAGATGAGTTGTGCAGGCAAACTAGAAGAAATCCTCCGATCTCAGGGAGGAATCATGGCTCCAGATAATCTGGAATGTCGAGAGCAGACTCCACCGTTAGTGCCTGTAGGAAAGAGGAAATAATTTCAGCTTTTTCAATCGGTCTTGGTATGGTAAAGTCTTAAAACCATCGACCATCTTCGTTGCTCTCCGTTGCACCTGTTCGGGGAGGTCAACATCTTTCTTCATCCACGGTATACATGCTGGTATTCCGTAATCTAAGTGCAGTCTCACGAAGATGCCATATACCTTTCCGAAGAGATCAGGGGGGAATATTTAAAACGCACGTCTGATCCAATGTAGTGTACATGTTGCCTTCTGTTCTGCTTTCTTACAGTGTTCTGAGGGCATCAAATTTGCAGTTTTTCACATGCCCATTTCTTTGTGTGTTTCTACCTCTTTTAATACAGTGCCATTAATAAAGTTCTGGTGTTTATAGATAGTTTTCGACCGGCGCTTATGTGTAGGATCACACACTTGGATACATACAACTTAAGCAGCCATCTTGCCGACCAGGCACTTAGTTTGTCGATATTCGACTGTAACCCTTTTGCGTCATACGCGCAGCTGACTTCAGTCCATATTTTTATGTCATCTGCGAACATGACAGCTTCACAATCTAGGTCATTGAGACAATCGTTTACGTAGATAAAGAATAGAAGGGGGCTCAAATCAGAACCCTGTGGAACACCACTTTCTTCTTTTGCCCATTCCGAGCTAGAGTTTCCAACAACAACTGTCTGTTCTCTGAAAGACAAGTAACTCTTGATCCAAATGAAAAGTATTCCACGAATTCCGACGTTCGAAATCTCCTGTAAAAGAAGCCCGTGTGGTACACTATCAAAGGCCTTCTTGAAGTTTAAAAATACAACATCTACTGGATAACCCTTATCTGCTGCCTTGTTCCATTTATATTGCGACTGAAGGGCACTCGTGAGAGAGGAACGTCCTGGACGGAAGCCGTGTTGGACATCACATAGGATTTGGTTGTTTTCCAGATATCGCATTAAGTGCCTCTTGATAATACGCTTCATTATTTTATACGCTATGCAAGTTAAACTGACAGGGCGGTAATTTTCACAGTCCAGTCGTGAACCTCCTTTATAGATCGGGGCGATGAATGCACACTTCCATTCTTCCGGGAGTTTGCTTTCTTCAAAGGAATTTTGGTATATGATGGACAGTGGCTCACACAGTTCTTCAGCAAGTTCTCGAGCTGCTATGCAGGAATTCTATCCAGACCATGCAACTTGGCAGGCTTTATGAGGAGTTATTCGGTTCTAACTATGGTCAGTGAAAAGTTTAGGTCTAGGTCCTCTGTTTTGGATGAGGATGAGGTGGATGAGGAAGGAAAATGAAGGGTATATATTGGTTGACAAACTGGTGGAATAGCATCAAATTATAAGGCTCTCGGGTGAAGATGGTCTGAAAGAATTTTTAAAGAAGGGATGCTTTAACCTGATCATCGGTCTCCAGTTTTTCGTCTGCAGACCTTAGGGCAGGGATCATTTCCTGAATTCTCTTTGTACTCCGTATGTAGCCATATAGCATTTTGGGGTGTTCCAACGATTTTTGCAGAATTTTTAGTTCGAACTTCCTCCGCAGCTTAGAAGCCTCACATTTACAAACGTTGCTTTGCTACTTATATTCCCGTAAGTGAGCATCTGAGCCGGTTTGTCTGTAACGCTTCCAGAAGTGATTTCTTTTTTTGAAAGAGGCCTGCAAGTTTGCGTTTATCCACTTTGGGCGGTTTGTGGTTGTCTTTCTCCTGAGAGGACAGTTGAGGTAAACAATCCTTCTCAATAACGAGCTCAATTTTGCCCAATCTTTATTTGTTCCACCATGTAGCTCTGTTTCCCAGGATATCTCTGACATTTGTATTCTCATAAGTGATAAGTCCCCTTTCCAAATGTTTCTTTCCCAAGTTTCGGGTAAATTTGGTTTGGAAGACAGTGAGTACTCGAAGCACAGCATAATGTGATCACTTAACCATAATGGTGGTCGATCCTATAGGTCTAGCACATTGCCCTCATCTCGTGTAAAAATCAGGTCAATACAGTTTGACTGTTGTCCTTCTCTCACCCGTGTTCCAAATGTGACGTTCTGACAGAGAAGTTTGTCTGTTGCCCATTGCAATAGTTTTTGGTTGAAATTATCTTGCATTCCCTGTGCAGTCCATGTTTTCCAGTCAAAACCAGGAGCTCTAACATCCCCAACAATGAGGACATCTTTCTTCTCGCTGGCTTTGTAGAGTTCCGTTATGAGAATGAGCTCCTGATCGGGAAGTATGATAGGGCAAACGGTACACAACCGATATCGTCAGTGGTCTGGAATACGAAGCAGATATTGTAATGCTTAAGACTTCCACATCGCGAAATGGAATGTTTATGTCAGCAATAGCGGTCAGCTTGCGAGTGACATAAACTATGACTCCTCCTCCTCCTCGACTTGGTCTATCTCTCCTGAAGTGTTGATATCCTCTGAGTGATATTTCGGAATCAGAAATGTCTGCAGTGAGCCACATTTCAGTGAAAGCCATAATTTCTGGTTTAATTTCATCCATTACGTTTCTAAGGTCGTCCAGCTTATTGAACAGGCTTTGTTCATTTGCGGAGATGAATTTCAATGCTCGATTCGTCGGGGAGACCCAGCCTTCAATGTTACAGGTTTTGGCCACAGGAAAGGACACATTTATCTGGACTATTTGACCGTCTTTGATTTTCATCCGTTTCTCCTCTCTACCAATTCTCTCCCTGAATCCTCTCCGTAGTTCCCTCATTTTCAGCCGTTCCCTTGGCTCGTAGTCCGGCTGAAAAAAACACTTGTTTGTGCGATCCCCGTAAGGTATTTCTTCCTTCTAACAGAAGTGCTGCCTGGGTTTCGTTTTCTGAAATAAGTTTTAGTGGCCTTGGGGATAGTTTCATGTCGCAGCTGGGGTCTGCTTTGCCTAGTCGGAAAGCTTTTTGCACGGTGTAAATTTCCCCTTTCTTCAGGACTGCACTGGCATACTCATGAAGAAGATCTAGATCGTGTGTCACTCTTTCCTTCGGAATGCAGGACGTGGATTCTGGGACACCCCTTATTACGATATTTCGCTTATGATTTTTGGGTGATGTCCTAATTTGCTCACCCACGCAAGGGTGGGAGTTCACAGAAGTGGCGTTACTCATGGCTGCTGGCACTTCAACATGAGTATGGGCTTCTGGGACTTAAATGTTTGGATTACATATTACCTTTGTCTTCCGAAACTTGTTTTTTCATTTTGTTTTATTTTATTTTATTTATTTATCGCTAGTTTTCAGGCAAGGTCAAAAAATAAATACAGTAGAGGTCAAACTGACAGTGAAAAAAATTCCTCATCGTTGTTTCAGGTGTTTTCAGGAGAAAAAACTGCAGCTTATTGAGTAATTAAAGTTCAGGACAGGGACGCGTTAACACAGGTACCCGGTGAATAACTTCTCCATGCAGTGTTACGGATCTGGTATTCTGCAACAGCAGGTATATCAGCGAGCGGCTGTTCGCTGTCGACTGAGTAATAAACCTATTGAGGTCTAAAGAGCCAGCAATATTGCCCTCAGCATGAAGTCCGGCACAGGCTTCAGAGTCCGTGAGTGCCATCAGAACCGAAGAGAGCTTCCACAGAGTCCGCAACAAAAAGGTTTTGGAAGGTGTCCTGAATGTAGAAAACTAGTGAGAGTTCACGTAAACAAGGGAACGCTTTGCTGAATTTTGATACTTCTGAGTTGCTTATTCCAGATTGCTATAGCGTTTACCGGAAAAACTGTCGGTATCTAACTGTGCGTGCCAAAGGAAGAAATAAAAATACATCTCGATGACTGGTTCGCCGAGATTGGTCGATGTGCCTCAGAGAAGTAAGGGGGTTAAATGTACAACTGTTTAGAAGTTTAAACAGTAACAATAGTCCCTTCTTGAATCTGCGAGGCCACAGCGGGTCAAGGCTTGTAAGCTCACAGCGTTGTTGGTAGGACAGGTTTCGGTGTTCTGAATAGAAAACTCTTTTTGTAAAGAAGTGCTGGACTGATTCTATCTTCTTTCGTTCACTAGCGTGCAAAAGACTAAAAATAAATGAGCAGTATTATAGACTTGGCCTGACATACATTTTATAGAGGCTGATTCTAATGTTGACGGTTTTAAAATTTCTGAGGATAAACCCAATAGTTTGGCGTGCTTTCGAGACAATCAGGGCGCAGTGCTCTGATAGATTAAGACTACCAGAATATGATATGCCCAAATCCTTTATAACTCCGGGCACATTTAGATCGTGACTTAAATCTGAAGTTGCCAAGAAAATGAGAGGCGCCGTGTGCGACACAACTCAGCGAAGGCCTGAAGATCCTTTTTTAAGAGCTCAAGCATGATGTTGCGATCAACCGGTTTATATCAATAGGCAACTTTTAAATCGTCAGCGTACATAAAAGGCCTACCATACTGAAAACAATCAGGAACATCGTTGACAAAGAGGCAAAATAGAAGCGGGCCGAGCACGCTTCCCTAAATATCTCCGCTCCTCAAATGCGTGGGGTTGGAGATAACATCAGAAATTTTAACCCGTTGTGCGCGAGCATTCAAATAGGAAAATATTAAGTTCAGAAGCTTGTTACTTATGCCGAAGGAGGCAAGTTTCAGCAGTATGAGATCATGGTCAACACGATCAAAAGCCTTAGTGAAACCGAAGTAAACGGTGTAAATTGCAAAACCGCTGTCTCTTGATCGTAGCACATGATCAAAGAAAGAGAGCTCGCAAGTGTCACAATAACTTTTTTTCGAGAAAACCATGCTGAGCAACATTAAGTAGGTTATTCTCTCTAAGGTGACGCATCATCTTGTCTTTGATCAAGGTCTCGAAGATCTTCGAGACTGCTGGTAGTGTATTTATTGGCCAAAAGTCGTCAAATGACGTAGGTCGGCCGTGTTTCGGAATAGGCAATATGTGCGATTCCTTTCATAAAATAATGAAAGTTTCACTTTTAAGAGCAATATTAAATATCTTATACAGGAGGGACGGAAATATATCGTTTGCATCCGCCTTTAGAACGCTGACTGGGACGCCATCTGGTCCTGGACTGTAAGACCGACGAAAACGCCGAATGGCTGCGGTCACGTCCCAGAGGGTAAAAGTTATGGTTTCGAGGACGTTACCGGTCCAAACCCGGAATTTAGGAAGGGGGGGCAACAGTTTTTCACTAAACGTTCTAGACAAGAAAGCATTGAAGCTACCAGCAGTCAACTTAGCGTCAGCTATTGGGTTTCCTAAGTCATCTCTAAGTACGTGGTGCTGCGTTTTTATCTGCGCTTTTACTGTGCGCGAAAAGAGCTTCGCAAAATTTAACGAAGGGTTTTCGTCAAAGTTAACCTTATTGGCTTGTCGTTTTTCGTCAGACAGCCTCTTAGCCTCTTCAAAGATTTGCTGGATCAAGGGCAGGACGGAGGTGTCGTTTTGTAGATGAAAACGACGTGAGAGTCTACGCAGTCTACGGCGGAATGATAAAGGGAGGTAGACTTCATCCTTGACATGAATTATTTTCTTACGGGGAACAAAACGAGAAATGAGTGGACCTGGAACTTTGTAAAAAGTATTAGTTCAACCATTCACATCCGAACATACAAAGAAGTTAGTTCAGTCGGGGGAATTTAGGTGTGTTAGCAATTCCCTCCTATTTGCTGATCTGAAATCACGGAAATAGCTTTATTTTTTGGAAAGCGTTTCAGCAGTCTCTAGTTCTAGTGTAGAAAGAACTATGGTATGATCAGAATTCCCAAGTGGATCTAAAGGTGACACTGACAATGGCTGACAACCTCTACAAAATATAAGCTCAATTACGTTTGATCCTCGGGTGGGAAAATCAACTACCTGGTCCCACATGCCTATATCTATGGCCTCAAGTAGGTCTTCGAACTTTGCAGGACTGGAAGTTGGAAACAAGTGAATTTCCGGAATATTGAAGTCACCTGCAATCAAGCTGTACTTCAGATTTAAGTCAGCTGCGGTGTGAAATGCCAGCGATAGACAAAGATCGCAATCCTCGCTGGCATTTGGTGGGCGATAGACACTACCAACTAGTAAAGAGTAGTTATCTTTTAGAACTACTCGGAGACAACAACTCTCCTCTACCGCGGTAAATTGGCAATAGTCCCATGGAAAAAATGTAAGTGGTCGCCTAACATAGATACAACTTCCTCCGCCAAGGCCCTCGTGTCGATCATTCCGAATGTAAGCGTAGCCTAGAATAGAGAGTTTGAAGTCGGATACACAGGGTGTTGCCTATGTCTCTGTAACTATTACAATGTTGGGGCGGTGGATGAAAAACAGAGTCTGGAGCAAAGGCATCTTATTAAGCAGAGATCTGGCATTGAGGACGATGAGTTTAAGCGGGCATGTTTTTGGTTTCTGAAACGGGACAGTTAGGCTGTCAGGGTGACTGACTTCGGCCAAAGAAATGCTCTTTTCACTTGAACTATCTGTCCATCCCTTATTTTGAGATTTGCCTCGCCATTGGTCTTTCGTGTTTCAAGTTCTATTATTAGCTGTAGCATTTTCATTCGCTCTTTCAGCGCATATTCCGGTTGAAAAAAATACTTCAGAATGCGAACACCGCAGGGTTGATTATCTCTGTAGCAGGAGCTGTGCCTGTGCTTCATTTTCCAAGATGATTTTAAGAGGTCTTGGTCGAGGATTTGAATCGGGTGTAGTGAGAGCCTTCCCTTTTCTATATGCCTTGAGAATATGAATGGACTCGCCGTCCGTTAGCAGCGTTTTTGCATACAATTGAAGGAGTTCCAACTCATGTTTAACTCGCTCCTTTGGAATACTTGAAGCTGACTCCGGGACACCTTTAATGACTACATTCTGTTTTCGACTCAATCAAGGGCCCGTTTCTAACTCATATCTTTCAGCTGAGTGAGTATTGGTTACCAGTTCACTTTGCCTGATAGGTTCAGATGAACCGGGTGTTGGGCAGGCTGGAGCCAAATCTCTGCACGACTTGTTCTTATTAGACGTTTTCTTCTTTGGATTTACAAACTCGCCAACCTCTTCAACATCGCATGTTGGTTCAACGTCTACCAGTGATGTAGGGCGGTAAAGCCAGATTAGTGCTGATGATACCCGAACTAAGTACTGGTGGAGTGGCGCAAGGACTAGATGGGGGTCCTTTCAGAAGTAGCGAAAATTCCTCTGGTTTACCGGATCCAGTAATCGCGATATGTTTAATGTGACTTTTATGTAAGCCTGAAGAGGCTATATATGAATACGAATTTTGCTTTGTGGTAGGTTTTTTTACGAACAGGAGCTTTTTAAGCAGTTGGACAAGATATAGATTTTTTTAAATTATCGTTTTCTTGTCTTAGACATTGACTGGCAGGCAAATTCCTCTCCGCCTAAACATCAGCAATTGGTCGATACTATTAACCTTTCAAACATGTCCCAACTGGTCAGATCAGTTACTAGAAATGACAACATTTTGGATTTGATTTTTACAAACGATGTCCACCCTCTCTCTATGAATTTTCATCATGATCTATTTACAAGTGATCACGCAATAATTCACTGTTGTTTTCCAGTTCTCCTTCTTACGAAGCCTGAGGTTAAATGCAAGTACCTCAACTTTGCTAACATAAACCATGAAACAGTAAATAATTTCGTAAGCACTCTAGATTGGCATAGCATATTCTCAATCAACGATCTAAACATTTTCCGTGAGCTATTGTAGAGCCTCACAGAAAAAATCCAGGCTTTTATCCCGTTAAAGATTTTAAATTCACATACAGCTTCTTCTACTGTTCCGCATTTTCTCCAGAACAGACTTAAAAAATTACGAAAGCAACTTTAAGATTCATCTAAAAGCTCTTTGTCAGTTCATTTAAGGATTGCACAAATATTTGAATTAGCATCGAGAATAAGGCTTGCGCGAGATAAGCGTAGGGAGTCTCGGGCACTAAGTGATGCCAATTCATCCAAATCTGTTGCTCAAATCTTTCATGTTCGGTCATCGGCTAAGCGTCTGAATGTAACTCCGCCCTTTACTCGACTGTAACAGAAAATTTGGTACAGATGATTTGGGCAAAGCAGAATTAGTAAACTCGTTTTTTTGCCAACCACTTTACCACTGAAACTAGCCCCCACTCCCACAATTCCTCTGCTTTCAAATTCGCTTCTAACAACTATTAATTTCTCGCCTTCATGTATTCAAAAAAAGAAATAGCTCACCCAAAAAATTCACATTCAGTTGGAACTGATAACATTCCAAACTCACTTATTAAACAGTTAAGGGATTTTCCACCTTTACTAAGCAAATTATTCTCAGTATTCCTCGAAAATGATTTCTTCCCCGATTATTGGAAAACTTCTATTATAATACCAGTTTTTAAATCTGGTTCCCGCTCGGACATTCATAACTATCGCGGTGTTCATAAAACGCCCTCTCTTGCAAAACTCTTCGAAAAACTAATTGCAAAACAAATCACGTATTTTTGCTTAAGCAATAAAATTATCAACTTTTCCCAACACGGCTTCTTACCGGACCGCTCTTGTGAAACCTGCCACATGTCTTTTCTAAATCTACTAACCTCTCTTCGTAATGATCATTTATCGGTAGTAGTTATCTTTTTTGATCTTAGTAAGGCATTCGATAAGGTGCCTCATAAACGACTTCGAGCTAAACTAGAAGCTATAAGATTCCGTAGTCCCCTTACTGACTTTATTAGATCATACCTAAATGATCGAAAACAAAAAGTTTTAGTAGGGTCCTCATAGTCAAGTGCTACCCCGATTGTTATTGGTGTCCTTCAAGGTACCGTATTAGGTCCTTTGTTGTTCTTACTGTATATAAATGATATTTCATCGATAGTTAAACATTCTCAATCTTTTTATTTATGCTGATGATCTCAAATGCGTTTATTCCTTCTCTAACTCTACAACCGAACGGTGCCTAGAACAAATTCATTCGGACTTAGACGCTCTTTCGGCCTGGAGCTCCACATGGCTAATGGAGTTCTCACCTACTAAGTGTCGCTACATGAGTTTTGGGCCTGTAAGGCTGCCGCAACCTCTTATCTTTGAAGGTTGCCATATGATTGAATGTTCCTCCATCAAGGACTTGGGCTTAAGCTACACCAATAAATTAGATCTTTCGCCTCATGCCGATAGAATTACGGCCAAAGCTGCTCAGATTTGCGGCTTTATTTCTTATAATTTCTAACTTCCTGAAATTAAAATTAAGACTTTATCGTATGTTTGTACTTCCCATTCTTGAATTTTGCTGTCCTTTCTTCGGTTTGATGAACGAATCTAGCCGTTCAAAAATTGAAAATGTCCAAAGACATTTCACAAACAAACTCCTATTTCCGACTCTTTCAACTACTTCTTACTCAACAAGATGCCAGCTAACAAAGGTAAAATTTCTTTGGGTCAGGAGACTTGAAGCAGGCTTTTGTCTCCTTTTTCGACTTAATAATAGTTCAACTCTCCCAAAGCTTTCTGTCATTACCCCCGTTAGTTTTTCTTATAACCTAAGAAATTCTGCACTAATTATACCTCCCCCTGCATCATCCACGTGTAAACGCTCTCTCTTCTATGCTTCTAGGTATAGTTTTCTTTGTAATAACTTGCCAATTGAAATTAGGTCGTTAACTAGTCTATCTGCATTCAAGCGAAGACTGCACATTTATCTTAACACTAATTATATTAACCTTTTATTTTCCTCATCTTTTCCAAGTAGCTTACACCATGACTCGGAGAAAGGACCATCGGGAATTTGAGTAACCCAATTGAAACTATATTTACGCTACCTCGAGACGCCTATGAACTATAATGTCTCCTTATATCACCCATCCTCCAAACCATGACGTCATTCGGACGTACAAATTCGGTGGTCCACAGTCTTAAATGCTGCGGTTTCTTTGGATACTTACCATCATCAGAATTCAATTCTGGATCCTATGATGCTGAGGACTTAAGTTCATAGACGCATTTTCGTGAGATTCTGTTTCATACGCCTAAGTGATCAAGAACGAATCACCTCGACGTTTCATTATCTCATTCTGAAATGCTACTGCAGTATAACCCTACTCTACCACCTGACCATTTTTTTCCTAAGCAGTTTTTTTCTCCTACCTTCTATTCAAAAATGAAGGCCTATTGAACTCTGCCTCCATTTTCATGGAAGGAGTTTTTTTCACTGCCTATTTTTTCTAGTTCACCATTAATTTTAAAACATTGCTAACTGTTGACATAGCAGGACAAGTTATGAATTTGTACATTTTATCTGCACACATTGTCATAACTTTATTTCGTAACTAATGTTTGCTTAGACAGTACCTTTCCGTTGCTAACCAAATATTAATTCTAAATTTAGATTGCTTATCTCTTGCTCCATCCCTGAGAATTTCTACTGGAGGCTGAAACACCCCATACGTGTTTCGTCTACGTAAGCTACATTAGTTAAGCTTACTGAACTTTAATCCTGTTTAGCGGGAGGTGAACAAATAGCAGAATAACGATAGTTGCAATTGTTTTCTGCTTGTCCATTAACTTGTTTAACAAGATCCCCTGCCAATATGGCCGAGTGGGTAGAGGGCACCGATAGACGGTCCCAAGCATTTTTGTGATGCATATTCAAAACTAGGTCGTGGACTCATTTTTGGGACAATAAACTTAAGGAACTTGAGTTCTGCATGTTTGAATTGCCACAAAATTAACAGAGAGTCAGTAAGGATATTCAACAATAAGAATATGAAAATATAAGGACTCAGCCTTTGATTTGAGCCCCTTCCGCGATAGAGAGCAGGTGCAGGGAGCACACAGCCGGCGTAAATTTCAGAAAGCAGCAAAGATCGAGGGTCCAAGCCGCAATTTACAAACTCAGACGAATATAAAGACAATTCTTTAATAATTTTCCAGCACCGTGTCTTCTACACTGAGAAAGAAACTAAAAATCTCGTAGGCTCGAGGTACTTGAAATTCGAAACCAATTTCAAATTTCTACGAGGATTTATAGGGATAGCAAGTTGTAGTTGTCTACAGACTAGAAATTCGAAACTTTTTTCACAATTTAGCCAATAAAGATAGCGGGAAACAAATAAATCTGTTAAAAGTTGAGAACGAGAAATGAGGCTATGTCAGGTGAATAATATGACACTGTATAGTTCAACCTATTGTTAAAGACAAAGACCACAGGTAATTGTATACGATTAAGGGCTATACATGCAAAACTTTTTTAGCCAAAACCAAATTAAGCCAATATCCACAGTATAAACAAAAAATACGTTCAAAATTTTAGATTTCACTTAGCTTTCGAAAATCGACCTGCGCTCCTTGACCTTGACCTCCTTGGCCCTTGGTATTCAAATGGCCTAGAGTTAGACTCATTGAAACGCTTGTGCCTATTATCTGGTACTGAGACTATTTTGCGGGTCAACTCAAATGCTGACTTAGGAATTCCAACGTCCGCAAGTCTAGTGCCGCAGAAGTTAGGTTTGCGATTTACAGTCCATAATCTAGATACAATATTAGGTCAGGATGCCTTGACTTTCATGAAAAGGATAATTAATCGGTCCTTTACTACATTTGCTAATACGAACCTCGAATACTGCCCACTACTGTTGCTTCCTTACTGGGCAGAAAAGTTTCAGAGTCCGACAAATATATTTGCTTGCCACTCCTTATTCTTGACGCAGATGAAAAATTAAGTAGGGTGCGATAGACTAGGTTTTGTACAGTTGTTAGGCATTCACCGGGATTTATGGTGCGTCGTTTGGTTTTTTCGAAGGTTTTCTAAGGTCTCTTCTCTAGGGAACCTGTACAGAGCAAAACTTCCAAGTCAAGACACTATTTTGGCAGGTGGGTTTCACGCAGCTCGTTACCTGGCTTTCAGCTTAGCCGAAAGAAGTCGATCCGCTCTCCACCAAACTCACTTTTACGTATCATCGTGGTTCCTCTTTAAAATCCAGCTGGTGCACCATGCCCATACCGGCGGTCCGTATTATCTTCATACACTATATATTGGCATTTCTTTGGCACCTTTAGAAAATAAAATTGGCTTCATGTGTTTTATACACTATTTTAATCATCTGATCGCATCATCAGTCTTTTCCGTTTTCATTCCCCATTTACCCTTCTTCTTCGTCTTCTCGTTCTTCTTCTTCCTCGACTCCTCGCAAAGGAACCACGTATCTTTTTGTTCTCCGGCTTGGAGAGTTTGAAAACCGTTAACACTTCGCTTGTGCTGATTCTGACATTAAAACTGCCACTGCACGAACATAATTGCTCTTTGCAATTTTCGGGAATTTTTCTTGTGCCGAATTACCTCACAAAACGACATCAAATTGGAATTTGTTTATCACCTTCGTCGACTTGATAATAACAGCCTCTACACCAATACATACTGACAACCGCTCAGTGAACCAAAAGTGCAAAACCCCTTGAAGATCTGAAGTTATTCAGGACCTTTGACCTCTACAAACGGCTGAGTCGTTCCTGAATATTCTTCCTATCATTTATTGTTTTTTAAAAGTGGTTTTGAACGAATAGGCGCATTTATTGCTCATATTGTTTCTATTGCGGCGTCGTTGGACTTCCGTTTGAAATACGTGCGTCTCCAAGCTTTTGATTTTTGGCCAATAATCTGTTCCCAAAGCCAGGACTCAACGAAATAAGTTGCCAATGGATCACATATTGTCTGTTTATTAGGATCAGCCTATAATTGTTTAAAGACATTGTGATATTCAGGCTCACGAAAATTAATATCGGAATCTCGAATAATAAGCTAACTCAGCTTCATTTGGATCCTGCCTCATACGGGCTTCAGAAAACAGTCTCTCGCCAGGAAAGGTGTCTTCATCAGAAAGGAAAGGAGAACCACTGGCAAACTCACTTCGAAGGCTGAACCATAATTTTCTTCGTATTAGCATTCCATAGTGAATTCGGTTCGGAAAAGCATTTCTTTTTGTGCTCAGTAAACTATTCGCTTGATAATTTAAGCTGCTCGTTAAAACTTAATGCATCCTCGTAGAGATCTTGCTGGCATGGGAAACGCAAATGTTCACGACCCGACCACGCGAGAAAATTATTCACCGCTTCGGCCAGGACTCGAAACACCAACCTCTCGATTAGCTACCGATGCTCTTGACCGCTCGGCCACGCCCGGGAAGCCAGCAGACAAAACAAATAGTATACACTACAAAAATAATGATCTCTCCTATCTTTGTTAACCGTTTTCGATTTCATGTGACAAAACCTTACCAGAAATACTCAAGTCACTCTCAGCAGACCGAGAAGAACCACAAAGCAGCAATATTGAAGAAAGCAGTGCACTACTGAACATTACCAAAACTAAGCTAAACAGTGAAGGGCTGGCACACTGTGATGGATGCCAAGGACTCACAACCAGAGTTTTTGAGATTAGAAGGAGACCTCGACTCTTCTATCGGAAATAATATCAGTCCTCATAAAACATAACAAAAATTAACTCGCCGAAACACGATGCAAATGAGCGAAAAACATCAGCAAGCTAGACCATAATCATCGCAAGGAAACGGTAGAAGTCAATAGGCACAACATGAAGCGAAACAAAAAGAGAAAAAGAACAAAGTCATTAGAACAAACCTCTGAGTCAGTTGAAATACATATGACCAGAAAGAAAATAAGCGAGGAGGAAATTATGTCTTGCGTTTCCCCAGGTTTGGGAAATCTGGTGCACATAGAATCCGACTGCACGAAAGTAAATCAGCGATCGACGGTCTCTGAAAAGTCGAAAAACAGAAATCGTAAGGTATCTTTACTGCCACGGACGAGCGACAGCAGCATGCTCTTTACATATCCATCGAACTACAATGAAGCAGGGCATGGTAGCCAGCAAAGTAATGGCGGAAAAGTGACCTGTGACTTATCGACAGACCTGGATGTCACAAACCAAAATTCAGGTTTCCCGGGTGCTATTCGAGCAAACGCATTGTCAGGAGAACTCACGCTGTTTGAAAGGTCCATAGAGATGTCTGCAAATCAACCAAAAGGGTCATCGATGAAGACAAATTTGAACACAGTATTAAAGACTGTAACAAAGGGCGTGATTCAACCTTCCATCACTAAAAGAAAGCAGGATGCAGAAACGAGTTTTTTTCCCTGACAGATCATTTTGTCTGGTAGTTCAGGGAGTCTCAGAGGCTACTGGGGAAACGCCAAAAGAAAGGGTAAAAGAGGATCTGCTGATATTTCAAAATTTATTGAATGATACGCAAGAAACTGGTGTGACAGTCGACATCAAAAAGATCTTTCGATTGGGGCCTCTCGTTACAAATGAAACGCATGAGGTTCGACCAAGACCATTAAAAGTCATCTTGGGGTGCAAACAGAAGGCAGATCTACTGCTCTCTTGAAAGTACCGACAACGAAAGAATCATCGTGGAGTTTTTTTTCAGCCGGATTACTCTCCCACCGATCGGATGAAAATGAGGACACTGGTAGCAGAATTGAAAAGACGTCAAAACGAGGATGAACAAAACTTGAAAATTGTAGACAACAAAAATAGTCAAAAACGGTGCGCTGGTTTTTTTATGGGAACATCCGGTGAAATTGACGGCAACCACGCCGGTCAAAAGCCCTACCAAATGCCTATGGATTTGAACCCAGACAGGAGACTGGATATATCTTGTGAAATATCCAGCAAAAATCGCCATGTGGAAGAAAGAACTAAAAATCTTCAGAAATCGAGGGAAGAAAACAAGATTAAAATGATGTACACAAATTTGCAGAGTCTATTGAACAAAATGGATGAAATAAAACTGGTCATGGACCACTTACAGCCTGACTTCATAGCTCTAACTGAAACATGGTAAAATGAACAAATCGCAGACACAGAAGTCAGAATAGACGGTTTTCAGCTTATCCGCATGGATAGAAACGGACGTAGGGGTGGTGGAATCGCAATGTTTATACGAGAAGGCATTGACTTCATTCCGGATGGGCCCTCGCCAAATAGGATCTCGTCTTGCGAAATACTTTGTTGTAAACTGAAAGTCCCAAACCAACCAGACCTCCATATTGCCGTGGTATATCGACCCCCAGGACAGCGAACGGACACGGACGAAGCACTCATCACAGAGGTAAAGCAAATCTGCCGTAGCAAACACTTATTAATACTTGGAGATTTCAACGCTCCCGATATCGATTGGGTGTCAATGTACTGCTCGCGATCAGAAAATTCATTCGAACAGAAATTACTACAGTTGGTAAATGACGAGTTTCTTACCCAACATGTCACAATGAAGACGCGGTTCCGAAATGGGCTGCAGTCAAGCTGTTTAGATCTAATCATTAGTAGAGACGACAATTGCATCCTTGCATTAAGTTCTTACGTGCCACTTGGACGAAGTGATCATTGCGTTCTTGCTTGGGAGTACAGTCATTTTCTGTACCCAAATGTCGTGCAGTTAGGCAGAGAAATGTATGGAAAGGGGATTATCCCAAAATCAAAGAATTACTGATTGGGATAGACTGGAGCCCTGCACATGTACCTGACCCAAATGCTGCCTGGTTCTTCATTAGTAAATTGATTCAGCAGTTGGTAGAGAAATTCTGCCCACTTAAAAGGCGATCGTGCGTCTCCCGACCCGAGTGGGTGACATCGGAAATAAAAAGGAATCTCAAGAAGAAAAGAAGACTGTGGAGAACATATGCCAGATATCAACAACCCGAACATTTTTCCGCTTTTAAGAAACAGCGAAATCGGTGTCGGAATCTTCTGAGAAAGAAAGATCAGCCTTTGAGTCGGAAATAGTCAAAGACATACCAAGAAATTCGAAAAGGTTTTATGCTTCCGTTAATATGGCAAAACGAAATCGCGACTGCATTCGTTGTCTTAAAGACAATCAGGGAAACAGGTAAACTGATAACTCTGATAAGACCAGCCTCTTATCCAATTTCTTTATGTCCGTGTATACCGAAGAACCACCTTTTGACGAGGACGAATACTACAGTACTGCCACATCTACAAACAAAATAAGCACGGTGTCGTTCCCAATGGACACAGTAAGAAAAACTCTGAAACAGCTACAGCCCACTAAACAACCTGGCCCAGATGGTATATCCGCAAAAGTTCTCAATGAACTCACAGACCAGCTGGCCTCTCCGCTCTCCAAGATATTTGACAGTTCGATGGAGGCGATGGCTCTGTCTACCGAGTGGAAGATAGCCAACATAACCCCCATTTATAAAGGAGGAGAGAAGACATCCCCAAATAGTTTCCAACCAGTCAGCCTCACAAGTATCTGTTGCAAAATAATGGAGAAGATAATCAAAACGGAACTGATGAGGCATATTGAAGAGAATAACTTGCTAAGTTCATATCAACAGGGATTTCTAAGTGGTCGATCCAGCCTCACAAATCTGCTCATATCCATGGAAAGCTGGACGAAATCATTAGAAATGGGTTTGTCAGTCGATGCGGTCTACATTGACTTTAGCAAAGCCTTTGACAGGGTTCCACACAAACTTCTGATCTTTAAGCAGCCACTCACCTTTCTGCCGTTGGATTATCGACAATTCACCGCGGTAGAAGAGAGTTGTTGGCTCCGAGTAGTTCTAAAAGATAACTACTCTTTACTCGTCGGTTGTGTCTATTGCCCCCCAAACGCAAGCGGGGATTACGATCTCCGTCTCTCACAGGCATTTCATGCCGCAGTTGACCTAAATATGAAGTACCGCTTGATTGCAGGTGACTTCAATCTCCCTGAAGTTCATTGGTTTCCACCTTTCGGTCCTGCAAAGTTCGAAAACTTGCTTGAGGCCATAGATACTGGGTTGTGGGATCAGGTAGTTGATTTTCCCACCCGAGGATCAAACATACTTGATCTTATCTTCTGCAGAGGTTGTCAGCCATTGTCAGTTTCACCTTTAGACCCACTTGGGAGTTCAGACCATGCTATAGTTGTTTCTTCACTAGAAATCGAGGCTGATGAAACGTTTTCAAAAAAGTATAGCTTTTTCCACGATTTCCGATCAGCAAATATGGGGGAATTACTAACACATCTAAATTCCCACGATTGGACTAACTTCTTTCTATGTTTGGATGTGAATGTTTGTACTGATACATTCTACCAAGTTCTAGGTCCACTCATTTCTCGTTTTGTTCCTCGTAAGAAAATAATTAATGTCAAGGATGAAGTCTACCTCCCTTTATCTTTCCGCCGTAGACTGCGTAGACTCTCCCGTCGTTTTCATCTACAGAACGACACCTCCGTCCTGCCATTGATCCAGCAAATCTTTGAACAGGCTAAGAGGCTCTCCGACGAACAGCGACTAGCTGAAGAGGTTAACTTTGCCGAAAACCCTTCGTACAATGTTGCAAAACTCTTTTCGCGGACAGTAAAAGCGCAGAGAAAAACTCAGTACCCTGTACTTCGAGACGCTTTTGGAAACCCTATAGCTGACGCTAAGTTGACGGCTGATAGCTTTAATGCTTTCTTGTCTAGAACTTTCAGTGAACATTCGGTCGCCCCCTTTCCAAACGTCCGGGTTTGGACCGGTAACGTCCTCGAAAACATAACTTTTACCCTCTGGGACGTGACCGTAGCCATTCGGCGTTCTCGCCAATCTTACAGTCCTGGACCAGATGGCGTCCCGGTCAGCGTTCTAAAGGCGGATGCAAATGATATATTTCCGTCACTTCTGTATAAGATATTCAATCTTGCTCTTGAAAGTGAAACCTTCCCTATTTTATGGAAGGAATCGCACATTTTGCCTATACCCAAACACGGCCGAACTACGTCATTTGACGACTTAAGGCCAATAAATACACTGCCAGCAGCCTCGAAGATATTAGAGACCTTGATTAAAGACAAGTTGATGCGTCACCTAACAGAGAATAACCTACTTAATGCGGCTCAGCATGGGTTTCTCGAAAAAAGATCTTGTGACACCTGCCAGCTCTCTTACTTTGATCATGTGCTACAATCTAGAGATAGTGGTTTTGCAATTTACACCGTTTATTTCGACTTCACGAAGGCTTTTTGATCGTGTTGACCACGATCTCCTCCTGCTGAAACTTACCTCCTTCGGCATAGGTAACAAGCTTCTGAACTTAATATCCTCCTATTTGAATGATCGCGCACAACGGGTAAAAAATTTCCGATGTTATCTCCAACCCCACGCACGTGAGGAGTGGAGTTATTCAGGGTAGTGTACTCGGCCCGCTTCTATTTTTGCCTTTTTGTGAACGATGTTCCTGATTGTTTTCAGTATGGTAGGCCCTTTATGTACGCTGATGATTTAAAAGTTGCCTATCGTTATAAAACCGGTCGATCGCCACATTGTGCTTGAGCTCTTAAAAAGGATCTTCAAGCCTTCGCTCAGTGGTGTCGCATATGGCGCCTTTCGCTCTCTTGGCACAAATGCTCCGTTATGGTTAGTTTTGACAACCATCAGCCTCATCTAAGCATAGACGGTCATGACTTAAATGTGCCCGGGTTTATAACGGATCTGGGCATATCATATTCTAGTAGTCTTAATCTGTCAGAGCACTGCGCCCTGATTGTCTCTAAAGCACGCCAAACCACTGGGTTTATTCTCAGAAATTTTAAAACCCTCAATATTAGGACCAGCCTGTATAAAATGTATGTCAGACCTAGTCTGGAATACTGCTCGTTTCTATTAAGCCTTCTGCACGCGAGTGAACGGAGGAAGATAGAATCGGTCCAGCACTTCTTTACTAAAAGCGTTATTACTTCAGAGCACAGAAACCTGTCCTACCAACAACGCTGTGAGCTTACAAGCCTCGACCCGTTGTGGCTTCGTAGATTACAGAAGGGACTCTTTTTTACTGTTCAAGCTTTTAAACGGTTTTAACTTTAACCCCCTTACATCCCTGAGGCAGCTCGACCACTGTCGGCGCACCAATCATAGAGATGTATTCTTATTTCTTCCTTTGGCACGCACCGTTAAATACCGTCAGTTTTTTTCGGTAAACGCTATAGCAATCTGGAATAAACTACCCAGAAGTATTAAAATTCAGCAAAACTATCCTTTGTTTACGAGAGCTGTCACTAGTTTTCTACATTCAGGACACCTTCCACGAATTTTGGGTGCTGATTCTCTGGAAGCTCTCTTCCGTTCTGATGGCGTCCACGGACTCTGAATCCTGTGCCGGACTTCATGCTGAAGGCAATATTGCTGGCTCTGCAGTCCGTAATCGGGTTATTCCTCAGTCTACAGCTAGCAGCCGCTCGCCAGCATACTTGCTGCTAGTACAGAAGACCAGATCCACAACACCGAAAGGAGAAGTACTACACCGTGCACATGTGTCAACACTTCCCTTTCCTAAATTTTTATCTGTTCAACAAGCTGCAGTTTTTTCTCCTGAAAATACTTTAAAGAACGATCAGGAGTTTTTTTCACTGTCAGCTTGACCCCCTACTGTATATATCCCTTTTGACCTTGCCTGTAAACTGGCAATTAATAAATAAATAAATAAATGAATGGGTGGTACTGGTAACCTACTCAAATGGTTGGCCGACTTTTCTCACAGACAGGCGCCAGCGTGTTTGTATCGGAGACGCCAAGTCTCACTGGGAAACCGTTCACAGTGGAGTTCCGCAGGGCAGCGTTCTGGGTCCCATTTAGTTTCTGATATACGTAAACGACTGCCTGGATTGTCTGACATGCGAGAAGGTAATGTTCGCTGACAATTTGAAGTAATGGAACTCGATTGAAAAACCGGAGGATGCGCGGAAATTACAACAAAACTTAGATCGCTTGCAAACATGGTGTGATGAGTGGCTGCTGAACCTTAATCTTAACAAATGCCAAATAATCCGACTGCGGTCTAGTTCCAGAAGGATGATTAGGTTTGAATACCAGTACTTCATCAGTGGTCACCAACTCCAGGAGGTAAATATTCTAAAGGACTTGGGTATATGGATAACACCAACTCTCAAACCATCGTCGCACTGTGCGAATATCACAAAGAAAGCTATGTGTATTTTAGGCGCAATCAGGAGGTCCTTCGTTAATTTTGACGGAGAGCTTTTTGGGCGCGTGTTTGGAACATTTATCCAGCCGGTGTTGGAATATTGCGTTCAGGCGTGGCGCCCTTGGACGAAACATGACTATGCTCTGCTGGAGAAAGTTCAACGGAGGGCAACGAAACTAGTCAAAGGATTTGAATGCCAACCCTACGTGGGCCACCTAGCAAGACTTAAAGTTTTCCATTCTCTTATAGGCAATACAGAGGGGATATGATCTTAGTCTTCAAACTTGTCAGAGGAGTTGATTGTGCTCTTCAGATGGCCAACTTTTTTGAATTGGCAAACATGACAAGTGTCCGAGGTCACCAATACAAACTGAAAAGAAATCACGCAAAACTTGAAGTGCGGGCCAACTTCTTTTCCCAACGGTCGATTGACGAATGGAACAAACTGCCAGCCTCAGTTGTTCAGGCTGAAAACGTAGAAATGTTTAAAAGAAGACTTGATGCATTTTTACTTGATGAACATATATTTAGTCGACAGCAATGATCGATATACTAAAACGACTATCGCCATGCAAAATTTTCTTGTTTTGCTAGTGTCTTTCTGTAAATAGGGTTTTCAAAGGCTCTGCCTATCTCCCTTATATATACTGAATTATTACTACTATTATTATTACTACTACTACTACTACTACTACTACTACTACTAATACTACTACTACTACTACTACTACTACTACTACTACTACTACTACCACCACCACCACTACTACTACTACTTCTACTAATTCTACAATTACTACTACTACTACTACTACTAATACTACTACTATTACTACGAATACTACCACTACTAATACTACTACTATTACTAATACCACTATTACTTTTTGTGAAAATCAATCTCTTTCTATATCTTTATTTTATACTTTTTGATTAGATTTTCCGGCACTGAAGGCTTTTTTACTCATGTCGCACCGTTTCTGCCCTCTAACAGCGGTTTTGCCACTAATCCTTTATATTTCTGCTTAGATTTAGTTCCTTCTGCTTAGCTTTAGTCATTTGAGCGAGCAGATTACAAAAGAAAATAAATAGGTAAATAAATAGGTTTATTGATTTGGCAATGAATACCCGCACAATTTTTTCTCTGATCAATTGGCTTCACAATGCATTCTACTTTCCGGATGATAGACTTCAAAAAATCAATGGAAATACCGCTGATCCTGTCTTGCCGCCATATTTGCTGATTACTTTTGCTCCCTTCAGTAATTGCATACCTTCATAACGCTGCCATATTATGCAAAAAGGAACTAGATAAGCCACCGTTCTATCGTTTTTTTGGGGAACATATAGTCGCACGGTGGCTACTGCATTTAATATTTTTTCTGTTATTCGGCACGCCTAAATATTCATGTGGGGTGCATATTTGAAATCTCTATATCAAGCTAAGAACCAGGCATTTAACCGTCTTTTCGTTAGCTTCTTGGAAATATTACCTGCAATCATATACGAGCAACTCTAATAGTGGTGAAAATGCTATCCCCAGGTGATGTGTCCAGGGAAGAAAAGACTTTTTCGTTTGACGAGCGTTCATTGAACGGAGTCGAATGCCACAAAAAAGTAGAACGAAAAGCCATGCCAACGAAAATCATGGCGGAACATTCCGCATATGAAAAGGGTCTCCAAAACCGTGGTTAGATCCCTCGCGCCTCTTGGAATAGGAGTTGCCCACAGGCCTACTTCAATAATCCGTCAACAACTGATGCGGCCATAAGCAGGAAAAACCAACTATTCCCTACCGACTTCCTTGTAGCTGCTGGATGTATAGCTATGTTGGATAAAACGGCCGACAGCTGCAAATGCGAACACACGAGCATCAGTTGGCTGTACGAAGGTTGGACTCAAAGTCAAAGGTGGAAACCCATGCTGCGCAGATAGGCCACGTCTTCAATTTTGATGCCGTTGAAATCGTGGGCCGATGTGAGAATCACACGTCAAGGCAGATAGAAGAAGTCTAAATGTCTACCGACAGTTCTTCCAACTGAAACATTAATTTGCCTGTCCCTTATGTGGTTTTACGTACCCTCTTGACAAGGGACCACAAGGACATTGAAAAATGGGGGCTGAAAATCAGCTCCGCAAGCAACGAGGACGGGAATGGAACAAGCCGTGGTGAAAGGTTGGCCTGCTCAAACACAGCCTGTTAGCAGGAACAGCGATGGCGACACATGCTTCGGTGGAATGCTGTTACAACGCAGCCAGACAGGCGGTCCAACAGACACACAGCAAGGAGTGGAATATATTGAGAGCATTGAGCATGACTATAGAGTCTCTGAATATAGGTAGAAGAAACAACTACCTGACATCTTATAACCATTTTCCCAGTTAACACCTCTTCTTCCTTTGACGATCAACTCTTTCTCTTTAGTAGTGAGGGTTTTCATAAACAACTGGTTACTGATTACGTTGCCAAGTTCTTGAACACCTCACCCTACCGAGCGGACCGGCTAATGGCGATCGTTGTGTTCTTTCAAATTTTGGCGAATTCCGCCTTGTTAATATGCACCCCTAACGAATATTCAGGTATACCACCTTTTTCTCTTCTACGTCGGTATCTCGTCGTTTGAAGGCCTGGTATCGATTAATTTAAGCATACCACTGAATCTGGTTGTTTTTAACCGAAATTATCCTCATCTGAATCGGTTACATGCGACTACAAGGTAGGTCTGAAACGCCTAACTCTTACGATTACCGAGGACTAAACTGCATGCACTGTGTCTTTCCTTGTTTAGTTTTAAAAATCGATTTGTATGTGGTTTTCGCTTACCTTAAAATGGCGCGTACTTTGCCTTCTTTCACTGCTTCTAAAAAGTAAAAATACACCATACTGATATTCTAATTTTAAGGGAAGCAGCCCACCCTTATTACGAAAGTAAGGAGGCGATCGACTTGCCTTTCTGGAAAATTTATCTTTATCTTTTGTTTGGTTGTGAACCTATGCCCCTTCACAAATTGGATACCATTACCTTATCCGCATTCGGTGTTTGTGTTTGGTGTGATCAATTTATCTCAGGCTGTTTCCTATATACTGAATACTTTCACCCCTCTTTATTGCGCTGAATGTATTAGTGAAGTCACTTAGTGCGTAGTTCGTCACGAGTCATATATCTTCGAAGTGACTGAGAAAAAGTTAACCATTGGCTGTTTCACACTCAGTAGAGAGCTTTGGAGGGCTGTGCAATGGCCAGGAAATTATCAAACAACGTTTAAAAAGTATGCTGCTATCAATGGCCACACGAGGAACTTGGGAGAAACCGTTACTGAGCCGCATCTATCACAGTCATATCATGTATCGCCACAAATCCAAGAAATGTGCTCAGCTTATCCTGACTTACTCCTTACTCGATTTAGTTGTTTGGTGCCAAATAATACGAGAAATTTCGTGCTTTATACAATTTAAACGCCTGTTCAGAAAGGGAAAACCTGTCGGACAAGCCAAATTGTGTACACTTCTTTCCTCGTTAGATTGTTTGAGAATTGACCTTGGCTAATTTCGAGCATCAGGGCTATCAAAAGGTTCTAAGGACTGTCTGAGGTCGTCTTGGTCAGTTTAGTCGCTGCTACAGTCTCCCTCTCAAGATTAACATCTAACCGACATTCTCGGAAAGGACGAAAATCTCCGCTTTTGTTTGTATTTGCATCTCTGGGACCAATGCAAAAGTTCAGATAACTGTTCGCAAAGAATATCACGGCAACTTCAATCATGCTGTCGTTTAGGTGGTTTGGACATTTGACTGTATCCTAATTTTAAAAGAAGACCACTGGAGGGGACAACTCGATGGTACAAATTTACGGAAAGTCACAGGTTAATCAGGATGACTGTTGTAGATTTCTGCATGTAGTCTGCCTTATTCAGTCTTTCGTGTTTTACAGGGTGTCCAATTACTGCGTACTTGTTTGAGTACTCTTTGGTGGAATTGCACATTAGCCCTAAGGTAAGATGCATAGCAGGATCATGAAACTCAAGGAGCACTCTGGTGTGATATGGTGCTTCCCATGCTTAAACGGTCCTTTTATACATCGATCAGACGGAACACATGCTTGGATCGTGCACACACCAGCATAAGTTTTCTGTTCGACAGAGTGACGAATGTCCCCGAGCGGCTGCTCACACTTTCAAAACGGGTCACAAGTTCAAATTCGCAACCGCCAAGATAATTGCCCATATCAGAAGCAAGACAAGCCGACAGTTGATCGATACCAGAGCCTCGGATGGTAACTAAGTCGATTAATATATCGATCTGGCGCGGAAATAAAAGGCCATGTGCAGTCACCTCCAGACCCGTGTCACGTATCATTGATTGTCTATCACTCCCTGCACTTGTCGTATGTTCTCTTACTGCTTTTATCGCTTTACAAATTCGAAAGCGCAGAAAAATAAATGGTTCCAGCGCCTGACCTTCTTTTATCTTTTTTTGCCCTTACATATACTTGGAATTCAAGCATGCGCTCGTACTCCGTCATTTTCCGTTCAAGAAAGCAACACAAAATCAGCCTGAAACCCGATTGAATGAGCCGTATGTCTGGATTTGAGCAGGAGCTAGAACCATTTTCATGCCTTTAAAGTGGAATTAATGATACAAGTTATTTCTTCCAAACTCGGTGTTCACAGTATTTGGTCATCTTAATATTCATTGTAACTATCTGAGTAATATAGCACCCCTTCGTCCATTTGCTATTAATGAACAACTTTTTGGCATCTAATAAGCTTTCTGTAAGTTACTTTCGTGTTTTCTTTTGCCTAGAAAAACCGGGCAAATGAATCCTCGTGGAAGTTTCCCGGTAAGCAATGCAACGCCTGCCCCTGGCCCGATTCCACCAGTTACTATACAGCGTCCACGTTTCAGTGGCCCCGAGTCAACTACCTCAACAACCGCCACGCAGCCGCTGATAATGCGAACGCGCATTTCACCCACCGGTGTCACGATAGTCAGCGCGCCTGCCACTGAAAACCAACTATCCGCTGCCCAAGTTCATGAATGCTATGCATCCCTGCTCGGCTTGGCAGAGTACTTTCGCACGATTAATCCGCCCAACATTCGCCTAGTCATCCATTGTTTAAAGTCAATTCTATCATTTAAATTACCTGTCAACTACGAGGCTAGAACTCATCTTCAGTTGGGAAAAGTGCTTTTCTTGCACAGCAAAAATGAAGAACAGATAAAATTTCACCTGGAAAAGGCTCGAATTCTGGGAGCTCACTTACGAGCGCCCGATGATGTGATAAAATTTGAAGCTGCTGATCTGCTAGCCGACTTCTATGAACGGAAGGTATTTACCTTTACTTTCAAATATTTTCTTCCAGGGTAAACGTTATGAGGCGACGTGTATACTTAACGATGCTATGCGACTTTCGAACAATAACCCGTATTGGAATTGCCGATTGCTTCTGAAGCGTGCGGTGCGTTCGTTTTCTTAATTAGTTTAACATTTCAGCTCATTCATATATCTCGCCTGAAGCGTCTTTATTACTAGTGTCTTCATGTTTCCCTCTTGTTGAAAGCCGACTTAGAATCATAACTAATAGAGAGTTCCTATTCACCATTTGTCGTGCACGCTTGCAAATCGTTTTGCTTGTAAAGTACTGTTTTCATCTGTTGCTGCTTTCTTCTTACATCAGCAAGCTCACATGGCCGATCGAGATGTCAATTCGGCATGCGAACTCCTGGCAATGGGTTCAGAGTTTGCGCAGCTTCACAGTTCCGAGTACACGCGTGGTCTCTTTCTGCTTAGTAAATGCATGGTACGTCCTCGAACGTAAAATATAAATGCGCCATGAACTTCTAAATCATCCGTGATTGTGTATCTTTTGTTAACTCCTAGCATTTTATATCGATATCCAAGGCGGGTTGCGTTGTAGATTTGCTGGATAAAATTGTGGGCCGGGTTACTTACGGTACGAATTAATGTGGCTGCTCTCATACATTGGGATGTAGTGGCACGTCTAGACAGGCTCGGACAGTCGACTGGTGTATAAGAGGAGAGAAAGGGATGCCAACGCCGAGGAATCCCTCCCTGCGATATATCAGTGCATTATCTAGTATACCAAAGATTACGAACTAGAATCCATCACGACACGCTAACAGCCGTGGCCTCGAGGATTGCCCACTGACGGCAAGCGGTCTGAGAACCGGGCTGCAAGGACTCCTTAATGTAACGTTTATTGCATTTTCGCGCATGCGAGATCTCAGCCACCCTCGTGGAAGCCTGGCGCATGTTTTGGGGACCGGGTCATAGGTGTGACAGACGTAGATAGACTCTTTAGCTTTTTCAGCCGTGGTGTCCGCGTCCAGGTCCGGCCTTCACGTTGTATAGCCATCCGGAACCAGGGAGATTTGAGAGCAGAGAAGATGATAGATGCTGCACAATTCCGCTGCATTATGAATTGATTCACCTGCAACTCACCGTCCTGCGGACCTTGCCGTTCGCAACACCTGAACTCTCAGTCATTTTTTAAAATCTTATCTCACATAAACCCACTGGTAGAGCTAAATCTTTTCAGCCCTTTATAGCCTAAATGTCGACGTATACTCCAGGAATTTGACTAGACCCCCTCTTTAAACATGTCGGCTGAGAACATTTGGATGCGAAGTCGTAATTAAGCGCCTTGGCCTCTCTATAGACCGTCTTCTTTGGATGCACAAATTGCCCCCAGGGAAGTAATCTCGTACTGATTTACTTTGTGCTTTACTGCAAAGCATCTGTGCCCTCGCTCCAGTGTCTGCGAATAGGCAACCAGTTACCAACCTGCTTGAAAATACCAGGGGTGCAGTATATGTGCTCATAAAATTTTAACCGGAATTCTATAATGTGTTTTTGATTTGAATAAATTACTTAACTAAGGTTGTTATATTAATTATCGTGCAGCATACTACCTAAATATTCCAGTTATGTCATGACGCCGGCTTCCAAATGAGTTTTTTTTCGACCCGCAAAACCTGCACGGTAAAATAGCTATTTAAATAGTATGATTTCTCCAATCGATTTCCGATTGATTATAAATTGAGACATATTTTGGAGAAATCATGCATAAGCATGTTCCTTCGTGTACTTATTTGGCTGCAACTTACTTGAAGAAAAAGTACTTTCTGGTTTTAAATTTTTTTATAATAATGTGATTTTTAAGACCATAAAATTTCCATTCATAAACTATCTACTATGTCCGTGTACTGATGCTTCATGGAAAGTATGCTACATATTGTGCATCCATAGCAAAATTTATATGCTGTGTATTACATCTTCTTAATAGCGTGTAAAAATTTGTAATTTTCCTTACTCGAATACTGCACGGATTTTAGTATAAAAACCTCGAAAGCAAGTGTATGAGCAGATCGGGTTTTAAAGTATTCGGAAATTGTAACAAACTATTTCGGAACCAAACCGTGCCATTTTTTAAAGTCTACACTTTGAAGAAAACATAATCTGCCACCAAATGAGTACAGGAAACTATTTTTATGCATATTTTCTATAAAATATATTTTGATTTATGAGGTCATCGAAAATGAATGGGAAAAATGCATACTACTTAGGCAGTTATGTTTTGCAGCCTGCAGTTTTTGTAGGCAGCCGGAAAGAACCTCGTACAAAATTCAGCATCCTGGTGTGACTAACATGTTTTGGGGTTATGCTGTGTGCTGAATAATATGACAAGTCCACTTAAGTAGTCTTTCCCAATCGGAAAAACATCTTAGAATTCTGGTTGATATTTCGTAAGATAGCAGAAGAATGCTAATCGAAGGTACGTCTGAGCGAATGCTGTTTCAGTCTTATTATTGCCCTCCCTTCCCCAATTAGCCATATTATCGACTAACCTCTGCTTTCGGACACAAACCGGTATGCAAAATCATAGCTTGCGTACCTCAAACTTTGGGCTTAACCCATGACCGGCTACTGCCTAAGCTTACTCACTTCAGAGGCGTACTTCTAATACATGCGTTTTCTAGAAGCTATAGGATATGTTTCCTGCCGCTTTAGTTGCTCTTGGCCAGCAGACAGCTGCCCGAGGTGACAAACACCCTTACCGTAGCTAATCGGTTGATTGAAAAGCTGAATGGAACAGCATATCAGCGCGAGGCTCTGCGGCTCTTCTATCTTATCATTCACGTATCTCTGTATCTGCTCGCGGGGCAGGCGAAGTCGGCCCATCCAATTCTACGTCAACTTCACCAGAGCATTCAACTCTTTATGTCCATGGAAGAAGGTTCGTTTAGTTCTTTTTTCTTTCTTTTAAGGAATAATCGTAAGGTGCTCTGGACTGGGTGGAAATACACCTTCAAAGTTAAATGAGAGGGATTGGACCATTAACTTCATAAGAGATCAATTGTGCACTCTTACTGCTCTTCCATTAATGTTGTTGTCATCATGAAACTCAACTCTGCTGTTTATATCTGAGTACCTTTGCTTTATATTCTATAAGCGGTCTCTTTATATGAGAGCATTAATCGAATTTATTGGTTTCAGAGCAAATTTGAGTTAAGATTCACTGGCTAACCTCACAATTCGAAATGGTTTTGTTACCTCTGGCCATCTGCCCAAATCACCAGTTAGATTTACTAAATTTGTCCCTTCAAGGGATTCCTCGTACCTAAAAAAAATCGTGCAATGACTTTTACGCTGACGTTGAATGCAACACACTTGTCCCGTGATTAATACTATCCTGTAGATGCCAACAGCCTGCGTATCGCGAAGCAGTAGACACAATTGTTGGAGCAAGAGCTTTATTAACCTTATGTTTCGGATTCTCACTCTAATCCATCTTTAGGGACACAGTCAGATAACGCATCTGATCAGATCTGCCCTTGTCTCTGGAGATGGATTCGAGTGAGAATCCGAAACGTCAGGCTAATAAAAGCTCTTGTTCCTGTGTTCGTGTTTCCTTCTTGACCGCTTCTTGAAACTCGGCTCCTTGAGGATGCCTTGTATTGCCGCCTTAGCAAGACCCTGAAATGGGAACGCCCCGTCCACTTAAAATAGGTTGCCTTGTGTTAAATTTCAGCAAGGGTAAATATTAAAATGTCTTACCTCTAACACTAAGCCTAACATGTAACTAAAATTTTATATTAATCGCAACCCTGGGTCCATCCTAAACCTAAACCACACAGTTAACACGAACCTAAACCTTAACATAATTCTAACCCGAACCGTGAACTTAACCCAACCCAAAACTTAACTCTTACACTCACCCAAATACTAAACCTAATTCCATCGGAATCTGGTGCAAAGCCACGTGTAGTTTATATGGTCCCCTTTGCCGTGTCTTGTTCAGGCGGCCATGCAAGGCATCCTTACCCTCGGCCCTCCGTTTCTATTGACAACCTGCGTATCGTATAACAATTCGACCGTCCCGAATGACGATGTCCACCATGCGCTCCAAATCAATGCTGACGTATCGTATAAGGATATATGATTATCCCCTTTGTCTTGGGCTAATAACCTGTATACTACCACGCAGTATTCAATTTTTAATCCAAGTTGATGGCTTATATAGACGTATTTTGAACGGGTGGTCACTAGCATACCCTAACCTATATTTTATCATTTCCTCGCCCTGTTTGATCTTTCCTGTAGTTCGGCTGTTAGCTGTCATCTAATCCTTCGAATTTTGTTTATAGATCTCTCTTCTACTAAAGAGGTTGACCGATTCCAATGGATGCCCCGAGAGTACATGGTCATCCTCATCTACTTGATCAGTGTGATGCAACTTATGCAGTCCGGTATGCTGGAGAGAGCTCAGCACTCTGCAGAGAAAGGCCTTACGCAAATCGAAAAGCTCTCAATATTTGACAACAACCCGCTCTTAACAGTTTTCCACCTCAGCCTTCTGGAGCACACTGTCATGGGACGACTGGTTATGGGTGCGAAGACGCGGGCTGTACAGGATATAGGGCATGCATGCAAGCTCTCTCAGTCCTGTCCCGCCCTGATGTATCGTCGGTTGCCCCAGCTGCACACCCTCATTGGCCTGTATGCCATGTCAATGAACTGCATGAATCAGGCCGAGAATCAATTCAAGCTGGCATTGCGGGTAAATCCTCCTTAAATCCCCATGATTTATCATCTCCCACTTCCAGTGTATCATAATCTCCGTGTTATCGCACACTACTCTGCATTTGTTAAGTATCGTCTAAAGGTTTTTTCACCCCCTTGCTATGTTCTCCGAGGAGATTTCTTAGTTTCAGAAATGGATATGCTGTCCCATGAAACCTTGGTTGATTAGTAACCACAAGCACTGCCATGGTCGTATTTGCTACAGGTTATCCACATTGAACCCAAGTGGGAAACAAAAAACCATTGTTCTATATATGCATATTCTGAGTGCAGTAGTGCGTAGTGGTCTTACTCCTAAGCTTTTCTTTAACTGTATGACGAGGAACTCAACCACTAGTACTTCCCGATGACTCCATTTGGAGCCTACGATCCATCTATTATTACATATAGGATATTTGACGCAGACTAGCCTCTTGCATTTATGGTCATGTTCGTTTATCTACAGGCTAGATTACGGACTAATGGGGTTTGATATGCTTGAACCTCTTCCGATTCCTTACGGAAACTCAAAATACTTAGGGCCTGCGTTCATTAATCTTTCCTCCGTATTTACCACATCATTTTACGTTTCGTGCAGTACATTGCAAATTCCCAGCCTGGCTCCAACGCTCGGCCTGGCACATCACTGGCATTCGTCGGTGCTAGTACAACAGACCTGGCTTCCACTCTTTCCGGCGGCCCTCGTGACTCCCTCTCCGTCCTTATTTGCCTCAATTTGGCTCTGGTTTACATCAGAAAGGGTGATACTACAGCTTGCGAAGTAAGCTATTATGCCATGTTGTAATCTGGCGTTTACTTTTGTGTCTCCCTCTCTTACACTAAATACCGCATTGTCGACAGCCGCCCTGTAAAGTCCGTGATACCCGCTCCGGTTCGCAAGTTTTTGCATACTGAATAGCTACTAATGAGAGAAATGTTGGTCATGACTGACCGTTTCTCGCCTTCGCGTCTTCTTCAGCCAGTCATATATCCAAACTCCGAGCCTCGGGGCTCGGACAGGACTTCGGTTGGTCGACGAACGGAACGCTCTACCACTTGAGTCAAAATCTCGTGTTTTGTTAGTAGTCATCGAACGTACTAAAAATCAACTGTTCATAGTGTTCCTCGGTCTACCACGATTACAAGATGGGATTTGAACCTTCGGTGTTGCTGTGAATATATGATCTACAGCCTTTACAGTTTGTTCCAAAGTGAGAATAAATTAATAATACAGGAGTATTATCATAGAAGATCAATGATGTCTTACTTTTTGGGCAAGGCAGGGAGTAGGAATCTCCCTTTGGGGTGATTAGAGTTAGTCTTAAGGTTTGGGTTAAAGTTAAGGTGGGGTTTTCGATAAGTTTAGGATTATTATTCAGTTTAAGGTTAGGAGGACAGTAAAGGTTTTTGTTAAGGTTAGTCCTCCTGCAACTGGCCAAGCGGTAGATGCCCAGGACTAACATGGGGTCAGATCAGGACACAACAGGCCTTATTGGGATGCGTGCCAGTAAAAACTGTCACACATGTTGGGGAGGGAGAAAGAGGTAGGCCTAGACGCAGTTTCATGCCGTGACAGCCACCTGCGCCCGATCTCACCTCTAGTTTTCTTTATTCTGCCACGACACCGTACCCTGGTGGCCGAGGAAAACGAGAGTGCGGTAGGAGCAGCGCAGGTTTACTATCATTTAACACTAATTTACGCGCAATTCACCGTCCCGGCACCCGCCCTGCCGTGGGGCACCCTGTGGACATCATCGGAAAAGACGGTTGGACTGTCGGGTTAGGGCTAGAGTTATGACTCGGCAATATTTACTCTTTATGCAATTCTGCGCATGACCATCTTTGTTACTGTGATTTGAATTCCCAATCTATTGCTATAATTTTTCTTCGAGTAGTCTGATCGGCAAAGACATGCATTCCCAACTTTTCATAACCAACTTCACACTTTTTTCTCAGCTTCTTCTAAACGAAGTCTTTACGGCGGGTCTGCCGGTTCTCGAGGGCTGCTACTGCCTACGGGCGGCTGCTGCCTATGTACGTGGTTTCCAGGCTTTCTACGAGAACCGCCTACAGGACGCCAAGGCAGCACTGCGAGAGACCATGCGCTTGGGGAACGAGGAGGAACTTAACCGTCTCTCTACTTCCGCCTTAATTACCTTGGGCCAAATCAACCTGAATGAGCGAAACATTGTGGTGCGTCTATCATTCCCCCATATTCCCTGCGTATATGTGCACGGCTTGAAAGAGGATTTAATTATGGTGGACATCGCGTGTGCTTGCTTTCGCCGAATATGTAAAATCCGGATTGAACGTGTCCTGGAACCGCACAAAATGGGCCTCCTTTCATTCCGGACGTTTGTTGATATTGCCCTATGAGAATTAATGTTATCCTATTACTAGTGAAAATTCAAGCGTTGGTTAAACAGATGATAGGTATCTATAGGCCTCCCGGGGCATTACAGTCGGTTAAGCATCTAAAACACCACCAGTATAGTCCGGGAAATGATAGAAACAAAAGCACTAGAAGGCCGCAAGTGCTTGCTACTTCACTGATAAAGGTTAATATACAAATGACTACCGAAGATCTAATTAGTTTATTGGTAATTCTCAGTTAACTTTATTTAGTATTCAAATCGCTTACGATTTTATGGCTCGTGCGTCCTCCTGTATCATAAAATGTGTCCCGTGCCTACAAACCTCAGGACTGAATCTAAGCCTCACTGAATTTTTATCTGGAGTTGAGCCTGCAGTCGGTCGCGCATTCTTGACCTGGTATATGCCTCCTGAGATTTAGCCTTTTGTACAGAAGATGCAAGGAAAGCCTACGATTAAATACGAGGCAACCTGACTACGGGTTTACCAGTGAGCCTTTAACTTCTAGGAGATGAACATCCACTCCCGTAGCTTTGGTAGATCATTTATGCCTCACCCTGAAAGTGTTTACGTGCTGAAAAATGGCCCATATTTGTGCACTTTCGAATGCACAACCTTGCTGATATCAGTCAATACAAGTGACGCTCACATGACACGATGTCGTAATGACCAATTTGCTACTCACCCTATTGCGTATGGATTAGTACAGCTTTGACTAAAAGGTAGGGATTAGATCGCCGTTTAACATCGTTATCCGGAAATCCGATGTGTATTTCTTCAAATTTAACTCTTTCCATGGCCTTGATTGCTCTTGCTCTCAAATCATGCTTAGACTGTTTCTATCTTCGCACAAATCATTCGCCCTTTATTTCTTTCCTCCAAATGACGTAAACAACTATCTCTCCATGTCCTCTTTCAGGAAGCCCACAAGCAGATTGGTGCTTCCATCACAGCCGCAAATAAACTTCCGGATATTGGAATCCAGCTGTGGGCGACAGCTCTCCTGAAGGATGTGGCCAATTTAATGATGAATCCAGAGGAGGAGCGTCTATGGTTTGATGAGCACGATAAGTTCTCTAAAATGGTTATCTACGATCACATGAAAGCTACTGCCTCTCCAGAACACCGTCTCATTGAGGTAGGTTTTACATGCCAACATGCCCCTCACAGGTCACTCACGCGACTTGCCTTGGGGCTTTCGCACGTTTTGTCTTTTAAAGTTTCATTCGTGACTTAATGAACAGTGCTGTAAGCCTAGGTTCTTTGTTCGTAAGTTGTTCATGCTACACAGGCAGTACTCACCAGTAGTCCCTTCATAAGTGTGACCGACAGAATGCTCGACCACCCTATTCGAGAGCCGTTTTCTCAGAGGGAATTGTTTGGGAACCCGGGACCATAAGCTCGAAACGCGTTGAAGAACTTTTTTGGCGAGCAGCTGAACGAAGGCAACCTCGCGGGGGTGGGGGTGGGGCTTGCGTGCTTGCCGTCTTTGTCGACTGATACCCCCTGCCTCGTCTACATGGGTCTTGGAAGGAGATTTCTTTTTGGTATACACCAGTAAATCTAGCAAAAATCGTCTCTTTTACACACTTACATGAGGGGGATTTATACTAGCCTCTATGAACCCGTGGATGAGCCCACCCCTCCCAGACGTTTTCTTAGTTAGAATCTTTACCTTAACGTTTGAGCCTTGGTGGGAAAGTGTCACGTATCTCCGGCAAATTGCCGTCTAATTTGGTAGACTGTAAAGTTTTGGGGTACGCAAATATTTCATAGAACTCACCGTCAATTGTAAACCCAAAGTGAACAAATTCTACCGGTAGGAAGGGTACTAATTATAGAATCCTCATTTGCTTACGGTAGATCGTGTGACTGACTTTTAAGCTGATACTGACTCCATTTCCTGCAAAACAATAAACACACAATGTAGGGTTTAATGTCAAAAGGATTGTTGTCACACCCGATTTCCAACGAATTTTCATTAGAGAGCAAGGAAGGCAGATATGGTTGGTATTTGGTGTGGCACCAGTAAATACTGATCTTCTAGAACACGGCGAAAATCTCAATTTTGTTTGCTACTCATTCGATGGCTCATACGAAATACGTAATTAGGCCACCCTCTCGTCTCAGAACGGACAGCTTCATGGGCTCACTATGCATACTGGAAAGCCTTAAACTTTTTCATGAGCTTATTTACCCTTCATTTTTAGTGGCTGGAGGGCCAAATGCCTGATTGGTCCGAGGAACATCCTTCCACATCCTCTCAGCCGATGGTTGTTTGAGACGTTGCAGTACTCCTGTTGACCTATTTCCTTTTGTTATTGCATACGGTGTCTTCGAGAGAAGTCATACACGCCCATTACACCAGTTACTTCACTTATGTCATATACTTGAGTAACTTATTGCTATCGAAACCCATCTTTGTTCCCCCGACTCCACCCTGACACTTTTAAGGCTTCTTGGTAGCTGTCCTCATCCTGCCGGCCTCACCTCTTTTTATGTCACTAACATTCGAATTTATGTACATTTTTCTCGTACTACCATCTTTCACAAAGCAACTTCACAACGAACTTTCACGGTACTCACAACTTTTTTTTATTCTTTTTGATGCCTTGCCACGTTGTTCCACTCTTTGTTTGCGTAGTGGTCTTGCACAATGAACTTGCATACTTTTACCTTTTGACCATTCAAATCAAATCCAGGACTGAATCGAGAGAAGTCCGCTTTTGCTATGCCTTTGTTGTGCCCTCACGTCTCGTGAAGCCAAAGCTCAACCTCTGCCAGGGGACACTCATAGTCATCTTGAAAATCACCTGATGGCTGTCGATACCAGGTGCTGATTCGTCCATGTGTTTCCAAGTCTGCACAAAGCGGCTTAGCGAACAGTTAATTTAGCAAAAACAGTTTAGTTGACCTCGCATTCGATCAGAGTCAGGCAGAGATTGTGGCCTCGTCTGACATCGAGGACTACGCCTTGTGCTTTACAGAACCACACCCGACTCATTGTCAGTTCCAAGTTTGGGTTTTGCTTCTATTGCAGGTTAAGCCATCATAGCGCTCCTTGAGTTCCTTCTCTCAACAACTAGTGTGCCGGTTTCCCGGCACACACGCGAAAAACGACCCCGTGGGCTCAATTTGTTTGCTATTAAGATGTTTCAAAGTGACATTTTTACCAGTGGAGGTGAAATTGTGACCGCCCTTCACAAGGTTTAAAGGGAACCACCTATGCTAGTGTATACATGACATCAAGGCCTGTCGTGCAGGCTCTACGGCGTTGGTCGAATCCTCTCTGCTGGCTTGGTGTGACCGAAAAATAGTGGTTGGTCCTCGTCCCTGCTCTTTTGTTAAATTGGGACAAAGAGCCCACGTCAGAATTTCCGTTTGATTGCATAAATAAGAAAGTGCAGCGTGTTATATCGGCAGATGCTCGGATGCATTGCATTCATTCCATCCGCGGCGTTAGTATTCATAACGTGCTAGCTCCATCGTGCAAGGGAGTTATATGCTTAAACTCTCCGCGGAATTTGATGTTCCGCCCAGGCATACAGCAATGGAACGCTTCGGTAGTTGCAGTCACTTTTGTGGTTTGTCGGTTACACAGAATATTTGGTGTAAGTCTCCGTTCACATGACGTGTGACTTCATCTGAAGTCAGACTTTCGTCTACGCCTCTTAAGAGTTCTTTTTAGGTCATTCACACTCCAGTAACTGCTGGGATTGGTAGGAAGAACAGGAGTATCCGATGCGCCATTTCAAAATGGGTGAAATCTCACGGTGGAGCTTTGGTTCGGTTATATCGGAAAGACCAACCGTGTGACGACTCGTGGATAGGGTTGTATCAGGCCAGTGGGGTGTAGGGGTACTAGTTAGGGGTAGCACCACACAGATAGCATTTGGTCGCTCCATTTGTCTCGTACAGGTGTTGAATGCTCCTGTGGCCGCCTCTAACTGGTACCCAACTCCACCTGTGGCTCCTCGAAGTTGGTTCTTCCCAGCGGCCACACCCCGGGTCACCGTCACGACCGGCGGGCTAAACCAGGTAAGCGTCTACGGTGTTGAGTGTGCCTTCATACCCGGTATGTCTGACTCCCAAACTTCCCACCTCCCCCCTCTCAAAAAGTCCTACAGTGGGGGCGACATCAACCTCGTAGGCGGCCCAGGCTAACTCGGGTCGTTCTCCCACTAAAACAAAACCGTGACCCATAGTGGAGTTTGCCAGCCGTCTGGGATGTCCGAGCAGCCCTATTTAGGGACAGCACTGCTTGCCTACTCGCGGAGGAAGGGGCTGGAAAAGGTGCCCTAAACATATGCTGGTTATCACGTCTTCTGCAGCCGGCCGCGGCTCGCAGATCACAAAATACGCGGTCGTAAAACCCAACATACACCAATACCCCCGTCCCCATCCCCCTCACCATACCCTCCAGGCTGCTTGGGTGAGCTCCACTCACACTAGCAGCCTGAAATTTTCGTTCTATTTTAGAAAATTCTAGGAGCAACCGACTGGAACGGAGGACGGCGCTAGTCGCTCGGGAACTGGCGCGCTACAAGGTGGACATTGCTGCTCTCATCCAGACTCGATTCTCTGAGCAGGGTCAGCTGGAGGAGGTGGGTGCCGGCTACACCTTCTTCTGGAGCGGCCGGCCGAAGGTAGAGCGACGCGACGCTGGTGTTGCCTTTGCCATCCGGAACGACATCGTGGGACGTCTGCCGTAGGGTATCAATGATCGCCTGATGAGCCTCTACCTGCCTCTTCAGGAAGACCAGTTCGCCACCACCATCAGCACCTACGCTCCTCCAATGACGAGCTCTTACGCGGCGAAGGACAAATTCTACGCTAACCTACGCGCCCTGCTGGCGACTGTATCGAAGGTGGACAAGTTAATTGTCCTTGGTGACTTCAACGCCCGCGTCGAGACGGACCACGCTGCCTGGCAGGGAGTGCTGGGTCTTCACGGTCTCGGTAGCTGTAACGATAACGGCCTCCTTCTGCGCACGTGTGCGGAACACCTTCTCCTGCTGACCACCTTCCGACGCGGGAGAAGGCCACTTGGATTCACCCTTGGTTGCGGCGCTGGCATCTGCTGGTCTATGTTCTCGTCCGGAGGCGAGATTGACAGGACGTGCAGGTAACCAAGGCGATCCACGATGCCGATGATTGGCAGATCACCGCCTCGTCATCTCGCAGATGAGGCTCTGACTGCGACCCCGACGAAGGCCCCAAGGCAAGAGGCCGCCAGATAAGTTAAATACTCTTTTGTTACATTTGCCTGCTCACTGTTTTGATTTCAGCAACCAAATAACCGAGAAAATGGAGGACCTGCATGCTCCAGATGACAATGCTACCATGGGAGACACGATGGTGTCAACTGCATAATGTAATCCAGTCCACCGCCCTCGAAGTCCTCGGACGCGCAAACCGTCAACACCAGGACTGGTTTGACGGCAATAACGCCGACATCAGCAACTCACTCGCAGAGAAGAATGGACTACACAAAGCCTACATGGACCTTTCGAACTGACGCCAGCAAAGCAGCCTTCTTTCGGATGCCGCCGCCTTGTACAGCAACGGCTGCGGGAGATGCAGGATGCCTGGATGATCCGAAAAGCTGAGGAAATTCAGGGATATGTGGACCGCAATGAAATGAAAAACCTTTTCAAAGCCATAAAGGCCACCTACGACCCGTGTATCAAGAGGGACCGCACCGCTGCTCAGCTCTGATGGCACAACACTGCTGACAGAGAAATCGCAAATTCTGAAGCGCTGGGCCGAACTCTTCAGAAGTGTCTTTAATTGCTCATCAGCCATCTCCGATGCTGCCAGAGACCGGTTCCCTAAAGTGGACACGAACAATGACCTGGATCTGCCGCCTTTCCTACCAGAAACCATCCGGGTCGTGCAGCAGATTTCAAGCGGTAAAGCACCGGGATCCGACGCAATCCCACCGGAAGTCTACAAGCACGGTGGACCCCGGCTCATGGCAGAACTCACAACACTCTTCCAGTAGATGTTGCGCCAAGGACAAGTTCCTAAGGATTTCAAAGACGCGACCGCCGTCCATCTCTACAATCAGAAGGGGAACCGACAACTCTGTGATAATCACAGAGCCATCTCGTTGCTCAACATCGCCGGAAAGATCTTCGCCTGTATCCTTCTCAATCGTCTGAACGGTCACCTAGAGCAGGGCCTGCTCCCAAAAAGCCAATTTGGCTTCCGCCGACACCGCGGAACAACCGATATGATCTTTGCCGCCCGCCATCTATAAGAGAAGTGCCAGGAGATGCGAACTCACCTATACACTACCTTCGTGGATCTAACGAAAGCCATTGACACGGTGAATTGCGACGGACTGTGGAAAGTCATGCAAAAATTTGTCTGTCCTGAGCGGTTCACGCACATGGTGCGTCAGCTTCCTGACGGGAGGATGGGGGCGTCACTGACAACGGGACGGTATCCGAAGCATTCGCAGTGACCAACGGAGTGAAGCAGGGCTGCGTTCTGGCTTCCACCCTGTTCAGTCTCATGCTCTCGGCTATGCTGATGGACGCCTACCGTGATGAGCAGCCTGGAATCTGCATCGCCTACAGAACTGACGGGCCCCTTCTCAACAGTCGGCTTATGCAGGCTTCAACGCGCGTGTCTACGACTACAGTCCATTACTTGCTCTTCGCGGACGACTGCACCCTTAACACCGTGACGGAGGACATGCAAAGGAGCATGTACCTCTTCGCCACAGGCTGCGCTGATTTCGGATCAACAATCGATACAGCCAAAACAGTTGTCATGCACCAGTCGCCACCAAGCGCGGAATACAATGCTCCTCGAAGCAATGTCAACGGTGCTCAACTCAAAACGGGGAAACCTTCGCTTATCTAGGAAGCACGCTGTCACGCAACACGAGAATCGATGACAAGGTTGCTCAACGGATCTCCAAAGCTAGTCAGGCCTTCGGCCGGCTGCAGGCCTCCGTGTGGAATCGCCACGGTATTCACCTGAACACCAATTTGACTATGTATAAGGCCGTCTTCTGAAGACACTCCTTTACGGAGCGGAGACCTGGACCGTCTACTCGGACCAAGCAAGGAAGCTGAATCACTTTCATCTCAGCTGCCTCCGCAGAATACTGAAGCTGAAATGGCAAGACAGGATCCCGGACACGGAAGTCCTGGAGCGGACCGGGATCGTCATATCCATGCCATGCTGAGGCAAGTGCAACTGCGATGGAGCTGCCACCTGGTAAGAATGGACGACGAGCGACTACCCAAATGACTTTTCTACGGAGATGTTGATACGGGTGCTCGCCGACAGGAAGGTCAAAAAGGACGCTACAATGACACTTTGAAGAAATCGCTGAAGTAACTGCAAATCAACTCGGCTACCTGGGAGGACCTCGCCCAGGATAGACCAGCATGGAGAAGATCCGTGAAGATGGGTTCAGAAATCTATAAGGCCAATCGGATCGCCGCCGCCAAGGCCAAAAGAGCGGCATGAAAGTCACCGGCACCCCGGACCAACATCGTCAATGCCCAGGCCCTGCAAACATGCCCGCGCTGTCAACGCATCTTCCGCCCACTAATCGGCCTGGTTGGACATCTTCGGACGCAATGCACCAACAATCTGACAATTCCAATTTCTACGTCAAATTCTGCCAACCCTCCTGCAGACTCCCCCACTCTCAATCCTGGCATCAATTCCATTACTCCCACCATCATAGAGACCACATCCCTCTACTCATCGCCTGTTTCCCCCACCACCGCAACCACAACCGCCTTCACTACCACCACCACCATCAGCGATGGGGACTCTCTCCTAAATTGTCCCCAATGCGACCGCACATTCACCTCACGCATCGGACTGGTCGCTCACTTGCAAATCCTTCGTACAGAAACTGGTAAACCAGTGCCTGGAGCACCAACGCACGGCAGAGATCGTCGCGTGCACTGTCCTTGTGCATTCACTCATTGCATGGGCCTATTCGGTCACATGCGCATCCATGACAGCCACATTCACCACAATGCCGACAACACCTATACCCTATTTGTACCCTTCTTCTGCCATTCTTACCGCCACTGCCACCCCCACTACCGTGAATGACATGCATCCAGCCTCTACCGATTTCTCCTGCCCACAATGCACCCGCAACATAAACTTACGCATCGGCCTGGTTTTTCGCCTGCGAATCCATCGCACGGAGGCTGGTGAACCAGTGCCTGGGGCTCTGACATACAGTCGCCGCGCCCGCCTCAACGGCCCTCACTGCTCCCGCACATTTAAACACCGCATGGGCCTATTAAGCCACATGCACATCCACGACAACCTGCGTTAAACCACCGGAGACTAAGCCACATCAGCGCACACCATCTACACTTAAACATAGACAACAACCTAACAATCATCATAATGTACCTGATAAAACCACAGTTTCCTAGAAACTGTGGCTTGTAAGGCTGCCAATCTGACGCTTACACCACACCACGCCGTCGGCTCAGTGTATGTGCTGTGTGTCGAGTGGCTGACCAGTGGACTGGGAGTCAGACAGCGATGGCTCCTCCATATCCCCTGAGTAAGTAAATCCTGGTGTGAGCGTTATGGAGGCCAGGTCGTGCTGTGGCGCGCGAAGACGAGTAAGCCGTCCCGTCAGCCAATGCGCCTACTCCCACCTCAGACAACTGACTGGCTCGGATGGTGTTCTGATTGTAAGGGTGGGGGAGAGAGTGAGGTCAACAGCTGAGCGCATTTTCCTTACTATAAACAATCCTATGCGCTTGAAACTATCACGGGGTGCTAAAAGCCGTGACTTGGAATGTTGCCAACTGACAGGATAACTCGGACCCCGTGGTCAGCCCAATGTGTGTTTTGTGTGGAGTGGCTGACTGGTGGACTGAGATTCAGGCTACAATGGCTCCTTAATTTGGCCTTTATGGAACTCCCACTCCGTGGGATCCGAGTCAGGTGTGGTGGTTCACCCAGGGGCGGCTCCGGCCATGCCAGCCACCTGCGCCCTCTCCCATCTCCGGTCTTCTTGACTCTGTCTTGACACCGGGCTTGGGTGAAGGAGGAGAGAGTGTGGTAGCTGCAGCGCAAGGCTACTATCACTTTAAATTAATTCACGCGCAAGTTACCGTCCTTGCACCAGCTTGTGTGGAGCATACGGTAGACCTCGTCGAAATTGACGGTTGAACCATCATCAGGCCAGTTCCTGACCGAAAGCACATCCGTGATCTTCATTTAATCTTGTAATTAACCAATGGAATGTTGACGCCGTCCTAAGTTTTCGCCACTTCTTCGTGGAATTGGAGGTTACCGAACTACCCTGTCTCAGTAGCTGTCGCTTGATTCAGAAAGAGACACTGTGGAATGAGGCTCCGGCTTTTTTAATCTGTCCGGAGAGTTTTGGCCGGTTGGTTTTTTTACGCACTGCTGGCTTGATATATTGCGAGGGCATTAGCACATAAATAAATAGTTTTTTTTTATTTTAAGTGACCGGTGGACCCTAAATGAATCTTTCATTAAGGTAAAATAATAACCATGTCCATATTGGTGCTCTGTGTGAGTGACCACGTGTACAATATAATTTTGAAATAATGTTGTGGATAGTAAGCAGTATTTTACATCACCGGTGATTTGTGCTTTTAAAACAATATTAAACAATTTTTAGAAAAACTGTGAGCTCAGAGCGAAGCAATGAAAGGAATTCATACAAAAAACGGGAATAGTACAGGGATCGCCCACTTTCACAAAAATTGCAGGTGAAAATACTCCACGAAGGGATATGACGGAGCAGGGTAAGGTACTTCTAAGCCTTGGGTGACAGGATAAAGGAAGTCCAGCAATTGAGTATTGAGACCTCTATATAATACGCTCACGTGTGCCATTTCGCACGAGAATCGACAACGAATGTTAGGCCACATCAGAATTCTGGTGATGGTTATCGGCAAACGAGACGGAACTGTGTCCATCAGTCAAGCAGACGCCCAAACATTGATCTGATTAAACAGTCGTTTCTACGCCTTATATGTCTAACATAGTTAAAACATAAATGCATCGAGTCGAAGGTTCTCAGTGCCACCTTAGTACTTAGATAAATCTGCATTCTGTCGGACACCCGTATTAGCCAATTTCGTTTGTAGTTCAAAGGAATGATTATGCAGGCATTTTGTCCAACCGATTGGAAGAATTCATCGGACGCTCTAGAACATTCCCTACCTCAAAAATTTAGTAGATTTGCCTGAGGCTGACACACAGTTGCGTATAAATTAAAAAATTCAAATTACTATCAACCAATTTGGTTTCGTAAGATAGGCGACTAAGATTCCTCACAATTTCTATGTCCCTCGCCTGAACTCCTTCTTGAGCAACAAAATCCAGACCCTTACGGCATATTTCGAATGAAACCCAATAACTGTCCCATAAGTTCTACCGCATAGTCCATTGTCAATTCGTTTAAACACACGACTCAACTTATAGTTGCCTTTAAACACCATAAAGTAGATTTCCATGAGGAGTTCATAAGGGCACCAGGTCCCTGTGTTGTTCAACATTTGAAAAGGTGTGTCCAGAAGGAAGGTATAGGAAAGAGTCACCGTCATTGGTCTGTCTGGTTTGGAGTCTAAGAGCCACGCACTTCCCAATGTTATAATTTAGAAATCAATGAGTCGACAAACAACCAAATCAGTTAAATCCTCTTGAAGTGTGTATCTTTCAGCAACAGAGCGGGTGGATCATTAGATTTTTACATCTTCAGCAAACATGACGGAGCTCCAACACAGGTTTTCAAAACAGACGTTCATTATTGCCTTTTACTCTCCAAAAGTAATCTTTAACTTGGATACAGTCAACCAGGACTACATATTCTGCCTTCAGTCATCTGTTTAGGCTAAATATAATAGATGATCGAGGACTGAGCGCTAGGGGATATCGTGTAAACAGAGATATTCACTCAGTTTGACAAACTAACCCACATGGTTTGCGGTCCCACTGTTGGCAAAATCTGCGATGCATGTCGGCGGTTTGTGTTTTATTCTAAATTCAGATAGTTTGTGAATTAAGCTTTCTGGGAAAATTCTCGAATGCCTTGCGGATATCGGTGTACATAACCTCAATTCTACCACCCTTCTCCAATGCAGGGTAAACTGCTCGTTCGAGAGCAACGATCTGAAAAGATAAGAACGGTTCTGTCTTTAACCTCGCTGGAGCCCTAGGGGTAAGAGGTACTACTCCAGGAATTTCATTGCCACTTTCTGTAGCATGGGTTCAATTAACCTACGACATTTCATGTTATGGTGGCTGCAAAAAAATTATTGACAGTGGTAGACGCTCTTATTTTATATATCAGGTAGATATTTGTTGCCTTCCATTTGGATGGCGTCTCCCCAATTCCAAAACGCATCGAAAGCTTGCACCAGTTCCCCAGCCATTTATTTTAAGAACCCCTTTAGCCAAGAGCAACCGCTCAAAAAATAATTTTCAAGATCCAGCAGGTAAATGTTGATGCCTGTGCAAAGATTGTCGTACATTGAAGATTAAACTGCATTCTGATTGAGCACTGTCTTGCCTGAACTGCTAGAACATCATAGTCATCACTGCAAATTCATATATCGCCTTGTTATGCATCCTATCAGACGTGCCTAGTATAGTTTCAGCGATTATTCTGCTGTGCTGCATGTCAAAACCACCGACACAAAATCGAATGATATCGAAGATTAATTTTGATATATACCTGAGGCCAATTAATATAACTTAAGCGATCGCTTGTTCTTCAAGTCAAATATTCCATGTGATCGCGTTTAATGACAAGTCTAGATAAGTTCCGGTGCAAACCAAAGGCTAAACGAGCAAAAATTATATGAAGCTTTCTTAATGCAGCTTACGAAAAAGAAACTTTTATGGGGTGTTTAAGCCTCCTCCAGAAATTCTTTTGGATGGAGCAGGAGGAAACCTTATCCAACCTGGATATTCTTCGCCATTCGTTTACGTAGCGAGATGTTGGTACCTGGAACAGACTCCCATAGGACGTCATACGGGCGGACAAGACAGATCTATTCAAATATAAGCTGGATTTATATTTTCTTGACAACTAACGTACATCCTTACAGGAAGGCACTGCTACTTCATATTTTTATTTTATTTTATTTATTTATCGCCCGTTTACAGGCAAGGTCATAAAAAATATACACAATAGAGAATCAAGCTGACAGTGAAAAATACTCCTGATCGTTGTTTCAGGTGTTTTCAGGAGAAAAAAAAACAGCAGCTTATTGAGTAGTTAAAGTTCAGGACAGGGACGCGTTGACAAAGGTGAGCGGTGAAGAACTTCTCCATTCAGTGTTATTGATC
>WEDG01010358.1:90000-125484 GCA_017591395.1 Schistocephalus solidus | reverse complement strand
GCATTCAAGGGAAGACTGCACATTTATCTTAACACTGATTCTATTCACCTTTTATTTTCCTCATCTTTTCCCAGCAGTTTTCTCCATGACTCGGAGAAATGGACCATCGGGAATTGAAGTGACCTTCTTGAAACATTTTTTTCTCTACCTCAAGTCCCCAGGAACCATGATGTCTCCTTATACCACCAGTCATTCAAAAGATGAAGTCATTCGGGCGTAAACAGTCTAAAATACTCCCATATTGTTGGATACTTACCATCATCAGAATTCAAATCTGGATACTAAGATGCTGAGGCCTCAAGTTCACTGACGCCTTTTCACAAGATGTTGTTACATGCGCCTTAGTGATCAAGAACGAACCATATCGACGTTTCGTTATCTCATTCTGAAATGCTACTGCAGTATTAACCTACTCTCCCCCCGGACCTTATTTTCCTAAGCAATATTTTCTCCTACACTCTATTCCAAAATGGAGGCCTACTGAACTCTGCCTCCATTTCCAAGGTATGAGTTTTTTCACTGCCTATTTTCTAGTTCACAAGTAATTTCAAAGCAATACTAACTATGGCCCTAACAGGACAAGTTCTGCCTACATTATTAAATATTTGTACATTTTATCTGCACACATTGCCAAATTTTTATTTCGTTACTAAGCTTTGTTTCAACAGTGCCTTCCTGGCACTAAGCAAATGAAAATTCTCAAATTATAAATTTTGCTGAAGAGATTTTGCACATTTGCGTGCATCGTTGTCATCATATTTTGTTCTTTCGATCTCTGAAGATTGTTTGCTGATTCTTCTGCCTGATGTTTATTGTCGTATATTTCGCCAATAGTATTCAATCACCTTTTTCGTTTCAAGTCTGTAGGCAATTGGTAGGGTTGTTGACCGGCGTGTTTGCCATCAAATTCACCGGATGTTTCCATAAAAATGGGTGCACTGTTTTTATGATTTCATCGTCAACGATTTTCAGAATCGTTTTCCCCTCAAATTTTCGTCTTCTTAATTCTATTTCCACTGTCATCATTTTAATCCAACGGATGCGAGAATTTTCCGGGCTGAAAAAAAAATTCCACGATTATTGCTTCCTAGCATGAGCTTTTGGAACAGCATAAGATCTACCTGCTATTTGATTAGCGAGACTGCTTTCAATTTTTGTGGTCGCACCTCCTACCTTTTATTGCTAAAGTGAAACCCCGATCAAAATATCTGTTGGATTTTGACTACCACACCGGATCATCGACTATCATTCAATAAATAATGGAATGTCAACAGACCCTGGTGTACCATTTTTTGGGGTTTCATCAGTAGCCTTGTGGACACCGTGAACTACATAACAAAATGATCTGTCAGGGAAACAACCTGTTTCTGCATCCAGTTTTCTTTTAGTGATGGGGGTTGACGCATACACTCTCTTACTGCCATTATTACTATGTTCAAATTGGTCTTCATTTGCGAGATTGCCGGTTGATTTTCAGACATCGCTTTGGATGTTTCAAACACACAGAATTCATCCGCATGTCCTTCGAGAATTGGCCGATGTACTGCGTGAGCCGGTATCGATGATATTCTAAAATTCTATGGAAAATGGCAAACTACCACAGGAATAGAAAACTGCCCTTTTCTCCCCGATCCACAAAGGAGGGTCCAAGAGGCAGTCGACAAATTGCCGTCTGGTCAGTTTAACCTGTATTTTGTGCAGTTCATGGAAAAACTTATTAAGAGACATACAGTGAAGTATCTGGAGCAGAAGAACATATTATGTGCTGCCTAGCATGGCTTTCGCCCTGTTCACTCATGTCTTACGAGTGATGTTTATTTGCATGAAAAATGGATAAAAGCCATAGACCAAGGCCGTCCAGTTGATATCATTTTCTTCGACTTCAAGGCATTGATAGTGTACCTCATCGACGACTGTTACAGAACATTCTGTAAAAAGTATCCTGGGTGACGTTTTTAAATGGATCAAATGTTTCCTGTCCTGCAGACTGCGAATCGTACTTGCTGGTGCCACTGAATCTGAGTGCGTAGCAGTAGAAAGTGGTTTTTCACTGGTTTCAGTCTTAGGTAGTCTTTTGTTCATCATTTACATAAATGACTGCACTTAAAGTCTTGTCTGTGATGCCATCATGTTTGCAGATGCTATCAAACTCGGAAAAACCATTATATCTGTTGACGACGCGCAAACTACTAGAAAAACTTGACAAATTGCCTATCTCTTCTAGCAATTGACTTCCAGCCTTTAATATACCCAAAGGTGAAGTCTAACGCTTGGAATCTGGGAGAAGATGTTTCCCCGAAAACCAGTACTACCTGATTTGAATTCCACTTAAAAGACGTAAATAAGCACAAATATCTAGGAGTCTGGAAAGCTTCCAATCTAGTGCACTCCGAACACCAAACGATCCGTCTAAAAGGCACCGAGCATCATGCACTGGATAAGGCACACTTTTATAGTGTTTCCTCCCGATCTGTTTTCGTGCATCTTCAGTACTTTCAATAGACTGCATTTGGAATATGGAATGCCAGCGTGGATGCCCTGGATGAAGAAATACAGTGATCCCATCGAGCAGGTGCAAAGATGGGCAACAAAACTGATGGATGATCTTAGGAGCCTGTCATATGTAGAAAGAATTATCAAGCTTATCATGTTGCATTTATCCTATAAACAAATGACATGTGACCAGCTATGGACATTCTAAATTATCCACGGACATGCCTGTTCGCTGACTCACCTGCGCGGTCATCCATATAAGGTCCAACGCGAATGTATATGCCTAGATCAACAAAACGTTTTCTTATTCAGCGAGATGATAGACCATGGAGCTCACTTCCAATCGAAATAATGACGTCAAATACCGTGGATATGTGCAAACGACAGATAATACAGTATATAATTCAGTATATATAAGGGAGATAGGCAGAGCCTTTGAAAACCCTATTTACAGATAAACGCTAACAAGATAAGCAAATTTTACATGGCGATAGTCGTTTTAGTATATCGATCATTACTGTCGACTAAATATATGTCCATCAAGTAAAAATGCATCAAGTCTTCTTTTAAACATTTCAACGCTTTCAGCCTGAACAACTGAAGCTGACAGTTTGTTCCATTCCTCAATCACCCGTTGGGAAAAGAAGTTGGCCCGCACTTCAAGTTTGGCATGTTTTCTTTTCAGTTTGTATTGGTGACCTTGAAGTCTTTTCATGATTGCCAATTCAAAAACGTTGGCCATCTGAAGAGCATAATCAACTCCCCTGACCAGGTTGAATACTAAAATCATATCCCCTCTGTATTGCCTATAAGCGAGGGGAAACATTTTAAGTCTTTCTAGGCGGCCCTCATAGGGTAGGCATTCCGATCCTTTGACTAATTTCTTTGCCCTCCGTTGAACTTTCTCCAGCAGAGCGTAGTCATGTTTCGTTCAATGGCGCCACACCTGAACGCAATATTCCAACACCGGCCGGATAAATGTTCCAAACACGCGCTCAAAAAGCTCTCCGTTAAAATTAACGAAGGACCTCCTGATTGCGCCTAAGATACACATAGCTTTCTTTGCGATATTCACACAGTGCAACGATGGTTTGAGAGTGGGTGTTATCCATATACCCAAGTCTTTTAGAATATTTACCTCCTGGAGTTGGTGACCACTGATTAAGTACTGATATTCAAACCTAATCATCCTTCTGGAACTAGACCGCAGTCGGATTATTTGGCATTTGTTAAGATTAAGGTTCAGCAGCCACTCATCACACCATGTTTGCAAGCGATGTAAGTTTTGTTGTAATTTCCGCGCATCCTCCGGTTTTTCAATCGAGTTCCATAACTTCAGATCGTCAGCGAAAATTACCTTCTAGCATGTCAGAAAATCCAGGCAGTCGTTCACGTATATCATAACCAAAATGGGACCCAGAACGCTGCCCTACGGAACTTGACTTTGAACGGTTTCGCAGTGAGACTTAGCGTCTCCAATACAAACACGCTGGCGCCATCCTGTAAGAAAGTCGGCCAACCATTTGAGTAGGTTGCCAGTCACACCCATTTGACGCAGCTTAAAGATCAGTTGTCTATGTGGAACCCTGTCAAAGGATTTGCTAAAGTCAATGTAGATCGCATCGACTGACAAACCTACTTCTAATGATTTTGTCCAACTTTCCATGGATAAGAGCAGGTTTGTGAGGCAGGATCGACCACTTCAAAATCCATGTTGATATGAACTTAGCAAGTTTTTCTCTTCAATATTCCTCATCATTTCCGTTTTGATTATCTTCTCCATCATTGTGCAACAGCTACTTGTGAGGCTAACTGGTCGGAAACTGTTTGGTGATGTCCTCTCTCCTCCTTTATATATGGGGGTTATTTTCGCTATCTTCCACTCGTTAGGCAGAGCCCCCGCCTCCATCGATCATTCAAATATCTTGGAGAGCGGAGAGGCCAGCTGGTCTGTGAGTTCATTAAAAACTTTTGCGGATATACCATCTGGGCCAGGTGATTTAGTGGGCTTTAGCTGTTTCAGAGTTTTTCTTACTGTGTCCATTGGGAGCGACACCGTGCTTATTTTGTTTGTAGATGTGGCAGTACTGTTGTATTCTTCCTCATCAAAAGGTGATTCCTCGGCATACACGGACATAAAGAAATTGGATAAGAGGCTGGTCTTATCAGAGTTATCAGTTAACCTGTTTCCCTGATTGTCTTTATGACGAGGAATGCAGACTGCTTAATTATTGATGACCGATGACTCTCCGTGCAGGAATATCTTCAGCTTAACATTAGGTTTACTTCATGATTTCAATTTATGTGTATCGTATCACAACACGTTTGCTGCAAACTATTTAACTGCATTTTATGTTGTCTGTATATACTTTCATCAATAATTTCGATTTTACATACGTAGGGTCGACAAGGGCTACGCCCTTTACCCTCAAAGTAAACAATATAAAAAAGCACAAGGTCATTTGATACTGCGTTTGCTCGAAGAGCACCCACGGAGCCAAAATGTTTGTTTTGGGCATCCAGGTCTGTCGATAAGTAGCAAATAATATGTGGTGTGCGTTTTCATGCTAATTCTTCAACAAAGATGCAGCATTTATTTGTGTATGCGGAGCATTACTGACTCAGTCTCAGCCTGCTGTCAATGGAAAGGTGCATGAGCTTGTTTGATCTCCCTTTCGAAGGAAATATATGTCTACTGCTTAATCTAGCCCTGCAGATGCGATGTCTTTTAGTTCTGCATAAGGTATGCTTGAAATAGATATATTTGCATACATTATTCATTTTTTTGAACTTTCACTGTTACCTGTGTTCTTTTGCCGACGAACCAATGAATCAGACAATTTTAGATTGGCCATTCGTTGTCTCTGAATCGATAGGAATTTTTGTAGATTTAAACACTCCATATAGGTTTCATGCTCACAGGTTACCAGCCTTTTTGTTCGCTTGGCAGGAGGAGAAGCAGCAAAAAGAATATGTGTATTTGCCTTTTTCTATTTTTGTAAAATGTTTATCTGATTTCCGTGGGAGTGTGGCCGAGCGTTTAGGATCGTCACTATACGTCTTTCCACCGAAGGTGCAACTCCAGATCGTGGCGTAAATTTTTTCCCATTGCAGATGAATCGTGAGCATTTCTGTTTTCCGTACCTCTTAGAATTCTATGCGGATGCGTTTAATTGATCAACCTTCTCAAATAAACGGACGATGAGGAAGAATATCAAGCAGACAGACCTGTAAGCAGCATGCAATGACGCTGCATTTTTTGTAACTTTTCCCTTCACGATTGTGAGCAGATTCAAGTAGCAATCCACCGACGTGAATTTTGGAAGCAGGCGAACGTTGAAACCTGTATTTTTCGTGGGGATGACCTCCAGAACGGGGAAGAATCCGCAGTAAAGGAATATTCGGGTAGCCACAGAATCATCACGTCCGAGTAAATAACTCCCAAATATAGAGAAAGGGCAATTTATTCGTGAGTTATTTGAAACCAACGTGTCATCTACATTAAGGTTGATACTTAAACTTCATTAGCTTCAAGGATATGAAATCTGAAAACAATTTCAAACGAGGCAATTTTTTTCACAGTATGCTGCCCTAAGGGGATGAATACTCATACTCGGCATCTTCTTCGTCGTAGTTACCGCTTAACTGACCCCAACGTAGTAAGCCATTAGTTGCAGTCATTTTCATCGTACGAATCTTTACTTAAATAAATAATTGTATTTAATGCCGGGGCGGGTATAGTATTTAAAAAGCAAAAGGAACAACATATTAAGGAGTAATTCAGTGAATTTTCTGGTCCGGATGGCACTTTCTTAATAAATTAGTGAATTGCTTGATTTAAATATACAATCCTTCGAACACTGCTTAGATCATCCAGTTGGTTTAGTTTGGAAAGCAAGCAACTTCAGAGTGTACTTACATCTGTCCATGAATTTGAATGCCGATCTTAACCTGTCGTTTATTTTATCTCGTTCAGTTTGGCTTGTTAATTACAGACTCTTGCGAATACTTTTAAAAATTGCCCCTCATTTTAATGTAAGTGAATGAAATCACGGTCTCCATCTTAACCTACTTAATCAAAAAAGAAACGCCAGGCTTATCCAATATAAGAAAAAACTATAATGGTTGGATTTAATAGCCTTCAAATTATTCTGATAGTTTCACTTGGTATAATACATTCATTTGTTTGTCCTTATCAAGCCTAAAGTCGAACGATCTTCTGATTTGCTATTTTTCAAGGGCACTTAAAAGTTCATGTTTATTTTCTAATTGGTTGAGTCGTGTATTTCGGTTTCCGAAGTGGTAAGTCACCTTGCTCCTTAGAGTTTATGTGCCAATTGGAAAATGTGTTCGGGCCATGGAGGCCCAACGCATGTACTTTGACATTTTTCACCTTGAATTTAAACCATTGAGTTATGCCCGAAGTAATCGTAGGGTCTACTGGTAATTCTTCGTATTTTACGTCTTATCTGCCCATTACTTCATTTGTTTTCGAATATGAAGTTAATTTTAAGTTATTTACAATTTTTTCTACAAAAGCTTTTGTGTGTTTTATTTATGATTCGAAGCTCATGAATAATAGGAATACGAGACTGCTCCAGTTGTAGTATGCGGCAACGTTTTACCCTCTTCTTCTCATAATGCAAAAGCATCCTATACACTGCCCTGGAAACGCTTCCCTTTTTACTTACTTCTTTCTACTGTGAAATTTCTCGATTTTTTATCTCCTTCATAGGTCTAGGCATATCTATAGACGATTATGTCTTATAAAGACGCTGTCTGGAAACGTGCCTGGCCAACCGCGGTAGTACTTTTTCATGAGGTTGTGTCACTGTTTAAGACACTGCACTTGAAAGCGATTTCTGAAGAACGCATAGAATGGTAAACTAGTTTATGCCATCAAGAACTGAGAAGACCACGCTGTTTCAGTGAAGTGTACTGAAATAATCTAACATTTGGGAAATTGAGGACGGTTTGAGCGTTAGAAATGCTTAAAGATAACAGAAACTTTCGCTACGCATTTTTTGGATAAGAAGTTATTTCATAGAGAATACTGTAGTGGCTATTCGTTTGAAGGAGAATGAGTGGACTGGATCGCCCACGTCCACGTGCGCTAAAGACGATATTTCCTTCTCAGTAGAGCGTTTTCTACACTGTGACTCTTCACCTTATCATGGAGGGTTGGGGAAAGGGCTTTGTCATCACGCCCACAAAAATTCTCAATAAGGGCATTGTTCGGTTTGCCTTTGAATGATTGATACAACTCCTCTGGGGAACACCGCTGTAAATGCGCCTTTTTGGTCTCGTGAAGTGAATAGATATAGCGGAAAGGATTTCGCTTTCTGGATTAGCATTTACTCACGTCCTAGTCATCAGCCGCGGAACTGGCACAATCTTGTAAACTCTGTTCAGTGTAATAGGTCTATGGACGCAAACATCTGTCTCCTAATTGGGGGTATCTCTCCCTAACCGGATTATAGTCATTTTAATTAGACCGTACTGAGTGTTTACTGCTAGTCATCTTCGAACTTTAAATGTGTTTCCATGTGGGTGAGTCGTATTTGCCAGGACCAGAAACTGTGACAAGATTTACGAGGCAATCTAACTGGTTATCGTCTGGATCTTACCAATTCCGACCCACTTTCTTCAGGTAGTAACACGCTACTTAGCAGGGATGGAGAGATGTCGACATAATGATTGATGTATTCTGCGTCCGATAATCAGACCTCAGCGATGGGTTGTTCACTATGTGTATTGTCCCAGCCGAGCATCGTCACACTGTCGGCATGAAATTTGTTTTCTCTTAAGTAAATGGAGCAACCTCTATACGTAATCGTGCCATACCATTAGTTGGTGCTCGTTTAATCGGGTGTTCACTTTTTCTTTGCCCTGGCCACCATAATTGCTCTCCTCAATTGCCAAGTCAGAAATTAAGTAAGTGTGTTCCAATGGTCTCCGTGATTTTCTTATTTGCTCGACCCGAGACAAATTACTTCCACTCAAGTGATTTTTTTGAGATCCATTGCGATTTTACGAGCCGTTGGCATATCAACAACATTTCCTTTTCCAATTGGAAAATTACCTGGTTATCATTTTCTTACATGGCCTTGTTCAGTAGATAACTGTCGTCATGTTTCCTGACGAGAATCAGTTTTAAGACTTTATCTCCAGTTAATGCCACCTTCTCCGCTGACACGAACAAAGGGTAAAAGATTGAAGTAGATTGGCATAATTCTCCGTCGAGCAACGACTCCATCGTCTTCTTAGCAAGAGCTTGTAGAGACTTCTTTTTTTCATAAGCACAACTTTCTGCTTCAGGCTAATTTACAAATGCTGAAAAACGTTGGTCTGGTCATGCATATTTTTCCCCTTGTAGTTAGAGACATTTGCGTACAGCAAACCTTGTTACAGCTTTTCAGTTGTTTAAACCTACAACCTCTGTAGCAGCCTCTTACCGCGGTCGGAAAGCGTCGGGAAGAAGTATTTAGCTGACAGTGCGGTTTAGTTATGTTCATTGTTTGACGGTAAACACCCGTGGAATGCACAGCTCCCCGAGATTATAAGCCTGTCTTTATGGTTGAATTATGTCCACCTCCGCTTCGAAAGGCGATTAATTTACTTCTTGACAATTCCTCTTCTATGTACAAATCCCCTTCTTTGCCACTGTCAATGTATTCTCCACGCTGAACATGCAGCTTCAGCGCACTATTGTATTTATGTTTCCAATGGTTGACCGATGTTGTGACGATGTGAATGAGTTAGTTCTCCCTGACTTTAGCTTATTTACTCTTCACAGGCCTGGTAATTGCGGAAGTCCCCCAGCGTACGTAGGTAAGGAAACAATGTAAAATTTTTTTCGATTTTTGTTGAACCCACCCCGCCCCCATCTGTCATGTGTAATCAGTTGGGATTACCTTGCATAGTGCTGTGTCTCTGACTGCCTTTCTGGTGAGGACTAGTATTTTTATAGAACATTTGATTTAGAAGGACGAAGTAGCTCAAGCGAAGTAGGAGGGGGGAGGGGGAAACGTGCGAAGCTTGCTGAGTTTACTCGCTCCTCTTCTCCTTTTCCCCCTCCTCCTCATAAGCATAATTATCATCATCAATCATTCAATCTGCGGCAGCACCGGCATCATGTTAAACCATTGTGTCCTTCCTCCCCTCGCCTCAGCCGCGGCTAGTCTCCGCGAACGCCTCTTCACCTTGTCTTCATTCTTCGGAATGAGGCCAGTATAAATATAAGTTTGGAAAGGGAGTTCGTTCCGTTTGTGCCATGATCAATGAAGGCAAACCAATATTTAATACCCGCAAACATATTTACCCAAAAGTGAGTTTACGTATGTCTGGTTCATAAGCTTCTCTAGACTTTTCAGTCTCCTTTCATAATGTCAGTATTAGTGCATCAAAATGGTTTGTTAAACTCTTAAGCACATAAAAATCACTAGAACCAAGATAAGGAGAATAAGGTGTGCGCTGGACTTGCCAGCAAACTTCGTCTAAATTTGACCTTTACTGGCTTTTTAGGGTGGGAACGGACATTATGACAGTTAAAGATGCTGTCCTTCCGTTGCACTAAGTATGACCGTTTTCTCTTCAGAATAACTTTCCAAGCACTGACAATTTTCTTATCCTCGTCATTTCCCTACGACAGGGGCGTGACGGATGCCAAAATGTTAACCAATTTCTATGGTATTAATGAAAGGATTTGTTCTAACGATTTCATAAGGTCCTCTGAATTGAGCCCTTCTAATCGCCCATTTCTTGGCCTGCTCCAAAGGCTTAACTTTCCTGCTCTACAGAAAGAAACCCACTTTCGTAACGTCCATTTTTTACAACGCTAAGGCCGTCAGTGTTCTTGTGTGACCTCTAGTTGGCTTTTACGTGGGACCGAATTTGCGAGCCGTTTGAACAATAAATTTTGCGTAACCTGGGAGAAAAAACTAAATACGAACACATTTCCAGGCAATACAAGCAGAGAGTACTTTACTAAATCCTGTTTAATATATTCAGTTCAAAATCGGAACAAACTTTCGCCCCGACTTGATACAGGAATTTGTTTTTGAATGTATGTGGTATATAGCCCAGTCAACCAAGTTAGCTGTTTGGTTGGTCTGAGGCGCACCCAGTCATTCGTCAAATTTTATTGCAGCTCTATCCACTTTACTATTTAATGGTAAGAATGTCATATGTGACCAAACTCGGGGAACGAAGGATAGTTCAGCGTGTAATACGCGACCGTACTACATGCCAACCTTATCCTAACAGAACAGAAGAACCGAAGTTAAACATTCCGACGTTTACAAAATATGTAGATAGTTATAAGGGCGCGAACCTAGTATGCGACCCAACTCCGCGAACCAAAAATAGGTCAGCGTATAACACGCAACCGTAAAAGATGCCAACCTAACCTAACTATCCATTGTGGTATTTAGGGTTAGTATTCTTTGTCGGGTTAGTAAGGTCACACAGTATTTCGTTGGCGGTAGGAGAACCGAAGTATCGGGTCAATGGAAACTTTCCAAGTGGGGACTATAAGAACGTCGCAGTAGTTTCAAAACGCATCCGTTTTGCATCGATAATGAAAGATCGCGTAAAGTGGGCCTCATTCTTACTCCCATCAAGGGTCAGAATAAAAGGGGATCAGGTCAGCTGGGAATGATATCGCGCACATTGGCCGGCGTGAGATAAAGTCACTGGATCTCGCAATCCGCATGTCGAGGCAACAAACTATTATGTGACCCTACTAAACCGGCAACGAATTCTAACCGTATTGAAAACAATAGATAGGGCTAGGATTAGGTTAGAGCTCTCCTTTTCTTCATTTACCCCATCCATAAAGATCCTATTACCACCGGCCCCGTCTTAATCCCTGACCTATCCTTTTTTTCCTGAGTTGGGTCTCATATTACGTTCTTACCTATTTAATAAACAAAGCAATGTGCTAGACTTGGAATTTAAAAATTGATTTGAGCTCCTGTCAAGATTGTGTACCTCGAACAAGGTCTGAATGTCTGACCAAGGACCATGCTGCACTCCAACGGACGAGCAAGCAGCATGTAATACTGCCCATAAATCACCATTTTGTCGTGTCCTGCGATACTGGAACTTGTGTCTAATACAATACACCATATTGAGATCAATCGGGCAGCATATGCACCGGTACTGTATTCGATATCTAAAGCTGCACGAAGGAGACTAGATGGGAGCCCTGGCGAAAATCCTGCCGCCTATTATAGCCAAAGTTTGAATTAAAAAGAGTATATCAGGATATCGAACCGATAAGGTGCAACACATGAGCAGACTCCATGGTGCTTGACGTCAAATTACAAGTCTTTTGCTTGCCCTAATAACCACCGTTCAGTGTGCTCACGAGCGACGAGGACAACAACCATCCCAAGTGTTTAGTGGTGAATCGGGTGTAAATTCTAGTGAGCACAGACTTCACTTTCTCTTCTTACGTTTGCAATGTTCCAATGGGAAGCCAGAGTTGAGGTGGCTGGGGTTTGGGTGTGGCATAGCCGCTGACTGGCCTGAGTACACGTCCTTGTGTGCTGGCCGCCACACACACGCCCATGCAAACCAGCTTCCATCAAACTTAGTTTCCACACGTGTCAAAACGACTTGAGATTAAGCCTACACCGAATTTATGGGTATTGCGTCTTCTTCTAGCGCTTGTTTACTGCATACACTCCCGTTTGCCTATGAACAGCTACAACTTGAACTCAGATGCACATGACTCCTTTGGCGTGCGGTTTCAAGTGGTTAGGAGTGATGCACCGAAAGGAGAATCTGTTTACAGGGGCCTCTTTTCTCATAAAGACAAATTGGTCCGAAGCTACGCTTACTTGACTACTCGGACATAGATGTAGAGATGTTTTTCAGGTGTAGAATCAAAATGCATCTCTCCGCGGTTGCTTCTGAGAATCACCCTGCGGTATTAACATAACCTCACTCTTAAGCGGTCTCTAGAAATCGCGTCCTCAGATTATTTCCACAGTTCCTGCCTTCGATAAAGCTATGAAAAAAATTTTTTCTTATTCGTTAATCATCCTTTTTTCGTTGTTTCCCAACCCTCTCTTGTTCGGTCTGTGTGAGCCGTTTGGGCATACATCCACATGTCTGTGGCTTGGAAGGCTGTAATCTAACGGGATAACTCAGTCCTCCTCGTAGGACCGAGTGTCCGGCTGTAATGAATCCTTCTTACTATGGCCTTTATGTCTCCCCTCATTCATTTGAGATTGGAGTTGCATTCTCCCAGTTATGTGTGGATATTTGATCCTTTGTGCGCTGAGCAGAGAATGTGGTGGTACGCCCAAGCGCTGCTTCACGCCGTGGCATCCGCTTGCGTCATATCCCGCCTCCAGTCTTCCCGACTGTCTCGTGACACCGGGCCCAGGTGGGTGACGAGGAGGGAGTGCGATAGATGCGGTGTAAGTGTACTATCGCCATAAACTAATGCACACGCAAGTGGCCGACCTTGCGTCCAGCACTCCATGGGGCACATGGTGGACATCGTCGTCAACGACGATCGAACTGATGAACATTGCTGACAAGAAAGACAGTCTCTCTTGTTTTTGTCAGCATTGTTCGTCTGCCTACTGTACTAGTAACCGCTGCACGGCTGCTGGCGCGGCTCGGCAATGAGCCCCAAGGCAGAATGAGACGAATGAATCCCGTAACCAGCAATCTGTCAAATTCAATTTTCCCGATATAAACCGGCAAGACAACGAATCCATGGCGCGGAAGCTTCTATCCGCCAATGACGCTCGAACTGTTAGTTATAGATCGGTTCCCAGCATACATCAACGGCTCTCTCGTCCCACTGGCGTGTAGCCATTTCTTTATCCTCCTCTGAGGGTAATTCTTGCCACCAGGTACCCATAAAACACGGGAATTAGATAAAGCTAAAAGATATCAGTTTTCTATATGAATATCGGAGTTTGGCGCTCATCTACTTTGACTACCGATTCGTAATCTGGCAGCCGAGATTGTCCTAGGGCAGTTATTGTCAAGTGGAGAACATGCCTTCTCCAAGGGTTCTTCAAATTGAGGAAATTTTAGTCGGGTTGGCCGGTTTTACAATGCCGCATTGTCGAAACAAATATTCAGCTCTTTTGCTTTGGTAGACATTCACCACTACTGCAGTCAGTTCGACGTTAAAATCAACACATCTTAACGCTACGAGCAAGGAGCCGTTTGAGCAGAAGTCTTTTTGCCCTTCCTCTTTTTCATTGAGCTTCTTCAAATGAATCCCAAAGTCCTCACCGCATGTAAAAAGTATAAGTGGACAGTTCGATATCGATTAATTTTGGAGTAAGCCTGATGTTTCATTTGTTTTTCCACTCAGCGGAGGAACTTTGAGAAACGCTGTTCAAGTCTTGTATGTCATCGTTTTGTAAAATCGGTCGCATGTATTGGTCGATCTGGCCGCTGCTGTCGAGCCAAAGAGGACAATGTTCGGATGATCTAGTAATCTACTTTGTAGGGTGATTAAGCACGTCTGTAGCTCAGAAAAAACTACCAACTCTGTTCATTTACTTTACTGAGACTTGAAAGACGTTGAGGCTCTACAGGGTAATTGGGTAGAAGTGGCCTGGGTTTGGTAGGCACGAGACCTGTTCAGTCGACACTAATAAAACTGCTTTCGTCAATTCTGATTACGTGACTAGCCACGCGACCACACACGCGTAGGTGGTGGGTCCTTGAGGTCGCAACGCGCTTTATCGCCCTGTTACCAATGGAGCATTTCGGCCCCCTTCTCCGGTCCAACAAAAACTCCTCTCTTGTCATATAGGAATCCTTGCCTCGAGCGCGGTCGCTCACCCTGGCACCCTGAGGGCGGGGCGTCTTCTTTTATCCCCTAAGCCCCGCCGGTGGGGTTGTGACGACGGCCCAGACCCCCGTCCTTCCGCCTCCGCCCCCTTATCACGCACGCACAGGACTTAGAGTGCGGCTGTGCCGGTGTGCCCTGTTCTTCCCGAGACAAGCCCCTCGGAGGCGGCCTGTTCTCCCCTTGCTTCCACGCCGGCCACACGAAGCGCGCTTCCTGTGACAAGCCGCATGTTCATGTTCTTTGTTTTGTAGGCACAGGCTCTGACCTCGTGGGGTCATGTGCGCCAACTCGTGTCCTACTCCCCTCTCCCATTGTCTCTTGCGGCTGGCCGCAGGCCGCTTGTTTCAGCTCCACTTCATCGCTTGCTGCGTCATCATGCCGAGCTGCGGGTGGAAGCTTCTAACCACCTGTCTCACCACACACGTTCGCGGTTGGCCCGTTCAAATATTGACCCTTCGTAGGCCATCCAACAAACTGGGAAGATGGGTTTGGCGGAAACCAACATGTTGAAATTGACATTTTTTTCTGGTTGGCTGGGCTCACGACCACCTACTCCTACACCTACGACTATTTCTCTTTGAAGGCAACTCACTGACTTGTAACCATCCTTTATCCCCAAACCCGGAATGATACTTGTTGCTTTGAGCCAAAAAGGGGTTAACATTGGCTCAAGGAATGAATTGATGGAGCATTAGGCATCATAAAGATATCGGATGGTGATATTCACTTTGTAGGAGTTTCGAGTGATAAAGCGGCGGCGATATGACGTGGTCTGGAGAACTAATTCGGGTGAAGGAGGGGGTAGCCGTACGCCAGTCCAATCTATCGAAGAAACATGCATTGCTATCCTGCCGATATTCAGCTAATTATCCTTGGCGTTATGCCGCCTAAATGGGCCACTAGGTAGAGGCGTTGGACCAACACAGGGACCACATCAGGGCACGGCAGGCGTTATTCGGGTTGTGCTCCCGTAACAAATGCCGAACATGGGGGGATTGGTGGTCCGCTTAGGTGCAGGCTCAGCCGCAGCAGCCCCTGTGGCCTTCCTGGCACTTCCACCGGCGCCCAATCCTGCCTCCCGTCTTCTTGACTCTGTCTTTACACCAGGCACATCTGGGTGAGAGAAGAGAGAGTGCGGTAGCTGCAGCGCAAGCCTGCTATCACTTCAAGCTAATCCACGCGCAAGTCACCATTGCTCTACCACCCTCCTGTGGAGCACGCGGTGGACCTCGTTGGAATCGACGGTTAAACTATCGTCATCCTTCGCGCATGACAACTACGACACCTGCCCGTGGAAAGCCGAGCTACGTATCCCGATTGGCATTGCAATCGTTGTGACCAGTAAACGCTGTCATAATTTCTGATGATTGGGGTTAAAAAGAACTATCGGTTCCAAAGAAGTCCGTGAGTACTCACGTCCCATTCAACGTCCACTCGATGGTTCGTTTGCTGTAAGCCGCTGTCCCTTTGGTGCAGCGGTAACTTGCGCGCGAGTTCATTTTCGATGTAACAAACTTGCCCAGCATCTAAATAAGTTCGCCTTTCCCGCGCCCACCGTTTTTATTTGGCATAACGAGCTCATGCATTCAAAAGCAATGACTGTCCAAGCCAAGCAGCTCATCTACGCGGACAACACAAGACCCGTTATTTAAACCATAAATGTGCTTTCAAAAAAATCTGATTCTCAAACCAAACCAACTCTCTGCCTTCAAACTTATAACTTTTGGCTAATTGGGATGGGTTACGGCGCATCTTTTAGTAAAGGGCTATTGCGGTGGTCTGAGGTTGACCGACTTCACTCTTTTCTCTCCCATGTGTTGATGAAGTGTCCGTGCCAAGAGGACTGTATATGAAGTTTTGTTTAATGTCTAATGTAACTGGGATGCAGGCTTCTAAATGGACTTATTTTCGGTCGCATTTAAAAAATGGCATTCGATAAAAGTGCACTTAAATAGCGTGGCTTTTTTTCTACTGATTTATAATGTCCTTATATATTCACATATTTTATGAAAACATGCACACATGTATTCCTTCTTGTATCATTGGGTAGCCGATAACTTCTTCAATTTTTGCACTCAAAGAAAGGGTGGCATTCGGTTGGCAAAGTTTGTAATAATGACCGTGTAATGTCAATTTGAAAAGCGTCGTATCTGTCCGTTTAACAATGCCCCTCATGAAGATTTCAATATGCAGCGCATCCATTGGAAATTTTGGAGCATTATATGGTATCTTTTTAATGGCATAGAGGAATGCATGATCTTCTTTATATGGAAAGTATGCAGCTGGTAGACTGTAAACCTTAAACGTAAATGGAACGCAGTTTAAGCCTCCGACGAGTACAGTAAGGAATATGTTGACGATGCTTTCTATAAATTACATTTGAATTGAAAATCAATAAAAAAGTATCCCACTACTTCAGTTCTAATTTTAACCGAGTGTGGTTTTTGCAGGCGTCCAAGGAGAAGTGCGATTAAAAGGCGCGAACCTGGCGTGTCTGAAATATCTTGGACTTATGTCGCAAGATGACCAATATTACAACACCATTTAGGTACTCCTTCCTAGTCGAAAGCGCGTTTCAGAATTTCAGTTCATATTTCATTACTTTACAATCGATGCCTAATGCGTGCCACACATGAGCCTCAATCTCACTGGATAGAGTTGCTATAAAGACCACTTTACGAAGTAGCCATTGCTGTCTGGCTCTCGTTCTATGGTAGAACAAAGTTACGCCACTAGTAGACAACTCCACTTAACTACTTAGTGCACCGTGAGAACTCTAGAGCGTCCTAACATTGAATATTCCAAATTGCCGTTAGGAAGTTTACTTCAATGTTAGTCCTATCTTCCCTGTCTCTTCCATGCACCAGTGACTGATACGTTTATCTTCCGTCTGCCACATGCTATATGCATGTACTTCGTTAGTTACATGCTCTATCAGGCCATAAGCCACTGTAATCCAAACTCTGGTCTATCACAGCTCTGCGCATTTGGGGTTAGCAGGTTCCCTAGCGTGAGCACGCGAAGTATTCTTAGCACATTTAACTGAGCCTACAACGCCGCCCACCCAATGTCACCTCGAGTCAGGTAAATGTGTTGGGTCCCTTAAAGTTTTAGATTCAACTTGTGGGCTAGACTTGAACAGGTTTTGCCTGCGATGACTGTTAGTCATATTTCGGAAGGGGTTGAAAGTATCTAGCACCGAAAAGCTGCTATTTTAGAAACGTCAGCAGTGTTAAACAACGTGGGCAGTTGCGTGAAATCCTAACGTCTCGGTGAGGCGTGGCTTCTGTACCTTTTGGACGCCCAAAAAAGTGACAGTCGGTGGTTTTGTCACCCCTTTCGTTGTGCCATCTCTGTAGTGGCCGCCAAAAGCGTTACATCTGCCGTGTAATCCTTGCTGTAACGGCCATAAAGACCCGGCTGTCGTGGCTGTTAATTGCGTCCGTGCAGGATTGGCGGCTTGGTAATTTATTCAATAGCTGTTCTCGTGCATCCAGTTGAACATGCGTGTGTACGTGAGTTTGTCCTACGTTCCACGATGGTCAGCATTTGTAAACTTAAACCCACTTGTACTTGGTAAAGCTGGACTCCGTACCTGGTCTAGCCGGCCTCGATGACGTCGTAAATTGTACCTCTCTACGCCTACCCCATTCTCATCTCCAGCGGTCGAGACCGAATAATGGACGTCCAAGGACTACTTACTTGTCTTGACGAACTGTGCCGGGTCGAATTTTGAGTGGGCCTCCTCCTCGACGCCTCCTAGTTGGCAACGAACCGGGCTCGAGGGCAACAACTTTGAGCTCACGAGGCGCATGACAAAAACGCCCAGTCGTCTCATTAATGGTCTGGGGGTACCCTCGCGGTATTGTTGCAACGAGTTCAGACCATATCAATTTAGACGAAGTCGGTGTACTTCACTCGAAGGATGGTTCTCATGCAGCCATAGTCAAATACCTCCAGTTTTCGCTCATATTCGAGCGCACAGCCGAGCATTCCTAAACTTCACCGGAACTCCTGCTGGACGGAATCGAACGCTGCTGCGAAGTCATCAAAACTAACGGACGTCGGTTGCTGGTAGCGTTGGCGGAATTCCAGAATGCGCGTCAGTGTGCGCGTCTGGTTCATACCCAGCTCTTAATCGGACTTGGGTTAGTCTCGTCATAGGATCACTCACGACCTTGGAAGGTTGCCATTTGATGAGGTTCTTCAGTCCTATCCCTTCCTAAGGTTTCAATCATACCAGTTCTCTTCTGAGATAACAAAGGTTTTTTTCGAAGTCTGGTTCGTGTACACTTTGGAGCCGGCACGTGTAAACGCGGATTTAATATCACCCCAGCTGCCGCGGTTAAGATCCTTTTTTGCCAGCGAAATATGTGACGAGTACTTGAAGACGGAGCGGGGTAGATTTTGTGCAATTTCCTCTTCTAGGTGCAACTCTCTACTCCGTCCTCAAAACGGGCATAGTCCTTATCTTGAGCCACTTCCATTAGCTTTCTTTGAGGCCAGCTGACAATTTGCATCGCACCCTGCAGCTGTAGGTTAACACTAGCTAGACCTTAGTGGCTGTGTGCTCCCCTTATGGTTAACCTGAGCGAACTCGTCGAGATTTATCAAATGTATTACCTTGATCGTCTCGGGCACAGCATAAATCCGCAACCCACTGAACTCCTTAGAGCGACTTTAGACCCTGGGCAACGCGGACGGTTAGGATTTAAGTGAGATGGGCAACCGAAAATCAGAACGGTGACCATTCTCCATGGCCTCGGAAATATCCTGTTCTGGGCAGTACACAGTGATCACTGTTGTGGATCGGAAGTGCGGCGAGTTGCCTAAAGACCCCCCCCACCCCCCAAAAAGGGTCGATCATGGAGGGACCCCTTAAAAGGCATTCTTGAGATAGCTTGGATCAGTGACAATCTTGGCTGTTGCAGGTAATAATGAGTAGAATACTGATACTGCGTTTATTGAATTTGGGGTTTAGTGCCGTTTATTAAATTGGCCCGAAGCTCTTTATGACAATGCATTTAATCGAAGTGTCCGATGTCTTTCCTGCACTTCCACTGCTGGCAGTCATGGCTTGCTAACTGAGTCTCATTAATTCAAGGCGGCTCCTTCACACCTCTCCAGTTTACCGCCTTGTTTGCCACTGGGAATCGAAGACAGACTCGCAGGTAGCTGTGAGGATGAGTTGACTTCCGTTGTTAGGTTTCTGCCATCAGACAACCTGGCTTATCACATCATTACTTGAACTGGTAAAGCTCCTGTCTCACACTCGCCTAACTTTGTGCACTTTTGCGTCATTTTAGATTTCAACCTCACCATCTTCAACATGCTTCCTGGTCCTTTGCTCTAGAACCTTCGCCGGGCAGTCCTTATTCATTTTGGTTTGCCAGTCTTGCCAACATTTGAAAGATTCTACTCTCCAATGCCGTCTGGAACCGCTGACGAAGTTATTTTTGGTAGTCCCGAGTTGGTACGTATGCCATTCCTCCTTTTGCATCACACTATATTACCTACAAGTTAACATGTTTTTCTCGCCTGGTCACGCTATTCCGTAAGTTTCCTACGGAAGATAAAAAGAATTCACATGTGCTTTGGGTGCCTAAACTCATGGGTTCCTCCTCCTCCTCCTCCTCCTCCTCCTCCTCCTCCTCCCTCCTCCTCCTCCTCCTCCTCCCTCCTCCTCCTCCTCCCTCCTCCTCCCTCCTCCTCCTCCTCCTCCTCCCTCCTCCTCCCTCCTCCTCCTCCTCCCTCCACCTCCTCCTCATCCTCCACCTCCTCCTCCTCCTCCTCCTCCACCTCCTTCTCCTCCTCCTCCTCCTCCTCCTCCCCCTCCTCCTCCTACTGTGCATATTGATGTCATCTGATCGCAGTCCTTAAACTTTCATGCGGCAAATCCGTGCAGAATGTGTGTGACATTTTGGACCCAACTGGTCGTCAGTCATTGGGAAGTCCGATTTGGTCCCTTTTCTCCATACTGTCCTTGCGCCTTGTAACCATCAATTTCGAAGGAGGACGAGGGTGAGCGATGTGTGTGTGCGTGAAGCACCTGCCGATGCACTGTGTCCATCGGTTAGGTGTGTTTCCATGCCGTCGGCGAAAGCACCGATGTGAGTTATAGAAAACAGTCGATTGTAGGATGTAATATCTCTCCGCCAGATCAACTGGTCATGCGTTTTAGTCTCGAGTGTTTCCAGTAGAACGTGATTATCCTTGTATCTCCGTGGTCAGAACGTTGGGCTCCCATTGCATCCCTCCAATCGATTGATTTTCACTCGACCTGACAGACCGCGATCGAATAAAAACAACAATAACAATGGTAAAGGTGTTTCAGCTGGTAATTGCGTTTTTGTCTCCTTTCAACCAGCTATTTTTTTTATTTTCACCTGACCCGTTCTAGCACTATTCATAGAGACCTAAACCATAACTAGAGCCAGCAAACTGCGTCTGATGAGCGGTTCAGGTTGGTGTACTTCATTGTCGATGTGAAGAACAGTTTCTGTCGCCGCCAAAAAATGCGTCCCCACGTCCCTTCGCTTAACTGTTCGTCATTTCAAGCGACTTGTTCCTATCCGAACCGCGGGCCCGGCTTAATCTGTACCTAACCGATGACCACAGTCATGCCAACGATGAAAATCGCGTTCTACCGATTGTCGTTTTCCGCCCTTAGTCGTCCGTAGGTTTTCTCTTTGGGGCGTTTCGTTAAACTGCGGCATGCGTAACCCAACATTCAACCACCTGCCACTCCCCTGATTTCGTAAGCAGGTGGGTCACAAGCTCCCTCTGACATCTGAACAAGAAATTTACTGTCTTGACATTTCGAATTCTCACTCTAACCCACACCCTCAGAGACGTTCGCAATGAACTCATTAATCTCGTGACTTGCAGACCGTCAGCTGACGCTCAAATACGGATACAGTCTAGGGCAATCAAGCGGATTAGTACATAAACGACAGGGAATGTTGATCGGACGTACGGGTGGGCCTGGTGCGGAGGGCGGGAGCCAGCGCAACCACGTCAAGCGTAATTGGGACTACGCAACGTGAACCTCGGGGTCATGTAAGGCCTGTGTGACAAGGCATGAGGTTATTTTCCCCTCAGCGACTTTTGCCATGGCAGCGCGCGAGGTGAATCACGTGATCTAAAAGCTGTGGCGCTCTCCTCTTTCGTATTGTTGCGGCTTTTACCTGACGCAGGAGACGCTCGGTCATCGTTTAATGCACGCGGCTGGTGTCTCTCAGTTGTCTTCCACTTCTTGGTACCCCCTTTTCTGCTCACAACAGCCATGTGAGCGTATGTTCAGCTGACCTAGTTGTCCACAGTTGTAGGGTTTTCGTATCGATTATCGTGCGGTCTAATCTATAGATATTTCAGTCACGTTATGATACCGGCTTTTGAACGAGAATCTTTCTGACTGAGCGTAAAAACTGTACTTCGTAAAAATGCTTCTAAAGTAACATCTAATTTTATCATTTATTTTCGATGCTCTTATTAATTTAAGTACATTTTATAGAAAACATACACAACACTATTCTTTCGTGCACTCCTTCGGTAGTCAATTGCTTCTTCAAATTTATACTTGAAAAAGGGTATTTGTCGGTTTTTAAAAAAGTATAAATTGCCAAATAATTTGAACCCTAACGGCCGTTTTAATTGAATTGAAGGTTTCCAAACTGCTGTACACGTTCTGTGTACGGAAAAATCACCCATTTCTCTGCGCAATGAAGAAGAGGTCACACAGTTTCATAAAACGTTGTAATGGATTTGGATGATGTATATATCATAGGCAAAATTAATAAATTAACAGATTCGATGTATTATGGATGAATATTCCATGGTCTTTGAAATTAGAAACTTTTTTAAAACCGAAAAGTACCTTTTCTTCAAACATAAAATTTTAAGGAGACGTATCTTGCTACCGAACGAGTACAAGAAAGACTATTTTGTGCATGTTTTCTATAAAATATATTTGAATTAACGAGAGCATGTAAAACCAAAGAAAAGTACATACAACTTAAGTAGCTAGCTTTTACGGAGTACACTTTTTACGCGCAGTCAGAAAGTTACTCTATCAAAAGCTGTCATCCTACCGTCACTGAAATCTTTTTTGATTAGGCTGCACGATACTCAATACGACAACCGTAATTAAGTAATTAGTTTGAATCGAAAACCGTTTCAGAATTTCGGCTGACAGTTCATGCGCCCGCAACTGCATGGATACTTGTGGATGCCGGTCGACTCGCCATGTGCATCTTTAATTGCTTTGGAAATGAATGCTTCTGCGATCCTACAAACCCTGCAACGAATGTTCACCTTAATGAATGCAATGGATAAGGGTTAGATTGGCTTATGGGTATGCGTGTAATACGGTTTACTTCAGTAGAAAAAACCAACTCACTTTAACGCAGACCATGGGCGTATAGATTTCTTTTCATTGCCAACGCGTTACCGCAATTTTCTGTCCAATCCTTATTGCCTACCCATTGGGTGTGTGCGCGCTTGTAGGATCGCACAATAGTTCATAGTCGGCTAGTAGGGATGCAAAAGCATTCGTCGCCATCGGTTTAACTGGAATAGCCGTTGTGGTACCTGGAAACACGTATGCCCGCTCACTGGAGCGCCGGAGTCGTCGATTCCCCATATCTAACAAACTACAACTGTTGAAAAAGGGTTAGTTGCGCATAGACGCTTTGGCGCGACCGGTGCTGTTGGTTTTTCTTGTTTGGGATAGCGGTTATTATCGATAAATTTATCCAAATACCCATTTCTAAGAAAAACACCCGTAATGAAGATGATGTGTTCATCGATCGCCTCTGGGGGAGGGCGGGGGGGGGGAGGGACAGCTTTTGTTAGACCCACCAATCAGGCATGAAACTAAGTTTTATTTTCTCTGAATCGAGGTGGAACTCACTGTTCCTCCTAATTGAATTTCTGCCAGACTGATCTCTGAATTGTGCCATCTGTTCGCCCATGTACGAGAACGTCTAGGAAATCCAGCTCATTCTTCTTCTGGTTGCCGATTATAACATACGTACGTACGCTTTTATCATATGTTTGAACACTGGTCTCTCGTCTCTTGGACTATTGAGTACGACAAAAACGCCATCCTCATATCTTACCTAGAATGTAGTTTTGAGATAATTTTCGCGCATGAAGACGTCCGCTAGGTCTGGTCCCCACTGGGCTCACGTATTCTATCGGTTTTTATAATTGCCCGTTAAATAAGAGTGGTATGCTCTTAGTAAGTAACCGCAGTAACTCCGGCAGTCGTCCGGACTTGCCATAGGTTGTATTCTTGGTGTATCGCCAGTTATGCACAAATATATAATGAATGTTCAGAAAGTAGATGCGATCGCTGGGACAAGAGCTTTATTCGCCTGAAGTTTCGGATCCAACTCGAACCCATCATCAGAGAAAATATCAGATACTGTCCTGACGATGGGTTCGAGTTGGAATCCGAAATGCCAGGCGAATAAAGCGCTTGTTCCAGCGATCGCATCTACTTCTTCTCAATTACTTCCTGGAGCTCGCATTTTTAGTTGTATCGGCAATGAACGTTCAGTATTGACCAAGAGATCACGAAAGTTTGATGCCCTTAACCTCTTCATATATGCTCACATTTGCTTTCTTCAAATATATATCTGACTGTTAGATTGATCCACTGTGTGCATTGTAGGCCTTCCATGTTTAACTCTGTCACGAACACCAAGCCTGCACTTGTACACGCGCCCAGAGACGTCTCTCAGAGTAAAACTCGCCATGTGTCCCACATTCTGGAAAGCCTCGACGTTTGAGCCTCAGAAGTGTTTACGAGCGCGCACTTGGCTGTTTTGACGGCTAGTACGTAGTTTTTTGTGCCAGAGCTTAACTGTCGTGGTGCGCCGTGGGGAAGGAATGACGGCCAGAGGAGCATATTGTGGAAATTCACTTGGCAGACCACGTAGCTGTGTGTGTGTGCGCGAGAGAGAGAGAGAGAGAGAGCGGTCGCGACTGCGTTTTGTGCGTAGATTTCCGTGCGGACTGCTATCCATTACTGGGTGTGCTGTCATCTATCACGACGCGCTTAGGGTCGTGATTTGAAGGATTGCTAACCAACTAGTATTTGGAGTGGCCGGAGGACTGAGAGTCAGGTTGCAGTGACTCCTTTTAACTGTGGCTCAAAATGGCACTCTTACTCCGATTCGTCCCTACAGAAGCCTGCTACATGCAGTAGATAGCAGGTCGCGTGGGGTACGTTTGGATGGGCTGGTCAATATTCTGTCTTCTTGCCATCGGAGAAGGGCGAGTGGTACAAGAGAGAGTGCCGTAGATACCGTGCAAGTATGCTTTACTACAAACTACTTCATGCGCACGCCAACGAAGACGCGCCCACTCCCCATTGCCTCACGCAGTAGACGTCCACACTCGCCGCTGTCGAACTGTCCTTCTGTTGCTGCTAGTCGGCCTGACTCGGAAGGGAGGGAAGCCTATCCCGTATGGCCTCCGCGCTCGAATGAATCTGATGCGATATGTTTCATTTTGCAGCTTTGCAATTTTCCAACTGGGCCCTCCCCCTCCCCATCATACTGCAATCGTTTATAAGTGAAGAAGAAGAAGAAGAAGAAGGTTGTTCGTTCACCGGAATCGTGGCAATCGTTTATTACTGTGGCTATTGTGGTAACTGTTTTCAACTAGATATGGAGCTAACGAGGATTGATTCATGTGTGTTGGCTTAATTGGTCGAATTCCAGATTACCTACTGCGTCTATCGTTGACCGTTGAAGAGGAGGAGGAGGAGGAGGAAACAGAGTGAGACCAAGAGATGGCATAGGACGACGTTCCAGAAGTCCCTCTTACCCCTTCACGACCATCGTCTTCACATGCAAGTCCTCGTTGTATCCCTACGCATAGCCTGTTCTCATTGACTGCATGGAATGACTATCGGGCTGCCTGGTTTCTGGCCCGTTTTTAACGGCCTCGTTATCGGTAGACGCTTTCAGAAGGAGAACTGCCTTACTGTATGACAGCTAGTATTTTCCTCCGAAATTAATCGCTAAATTGGATTAATTCAAATTGAAATAAGCTTTATAGGCGCAGACCGAAGCCCATCAGCCACAGTGGGATCACTGCGTAGTATTCATAAAACTACCAACAGGTAGCCAGTAGTATATACAGAGATTACGCGACATACTATACTGACAGCAGCACAGGTACTAGCAAGAGCTGGGACACGCATGTTTCGCCGATATTCTGCCGCTGCATGACACAGCTGCTAGGGGTTCGGCTTATCAGTGGATCCCCGTACTCACACACAGAATCATGTATCAGAGTGCTCCACCCGCGCGTACAACTCATTATGACCGACCGTTGTTTTTTTTTCACGCGGCCACTGCGGTGGTAGGGCTTCGGCTGCGCTCGCGGATTGTACGTAAACGCGCGAAGTTTGGACGTCAAAAAGGCACCACCAAAAGCGTCACTTTAGTACGTTAGGTATTACGACCGGTAGTGGAGGCGAGTGTGCGGCGTTGAGGGCTCTGGTCACACACGCACGCAACTGTACGCTCCTGATGCACAGCCTTTGCGTCACGTGACCATTATCCCGCCGGCTGCCTCCTCTAACTCAGTCGCTGTAACTTCGACCGCCCCCCTCTCTTCACTGGCGTACTACAGGCGACTTCTGTCCTTCACATCGTCCCGGTCAGATGAATGTAGTTCCTAAACTTATGCTCTGAAACCCATAGGACGTTCGCTGAATTCTTTGTCTATGTTCGCAAAGTAGTCTCTCTCTCTTCTCTCTCTCTCTCTCTCTCTCTCTCTCTTTTATTCTCATGATGTTCCTGAAAATGCAGTCGTATGTCCCTGGTAGAAGAGCGCAATATTTACCCTCTTATGCTCACATTGTTTTTTTAAATGATGTCTTCGTGAATTGATTCTTATAAAACTGAGAATAGGTGGTGGCCGTAGAGTAGTTGGTATCTTTAGGCATTAACGTAAAGTACTGTGGCCTTTGATTCAGCGTCATTTTTGTCCTTTCAATTTTCCTGTAGGTCTTTTACTCTAACTCGCTCATTTAGCGCTAAGTGATACTGAATTTTCATCCGTTTATTCGTTCTTATTAAGGACACTGTCTACTGGCTGCGCTCTCACGTCCTATTGGCACAGATAGTGACTGGTCTCATTAAGTACTAACGGAAATTCTGAAATTTGTTTTGGATTAGGAAGTATTACTTAACTGGGGTTGTAATATCGATGATTGTGCGGCTTAATCCCAGGATATTTTGGAGACATCGAGGTGCCGGCTTTTGAGCGCGCGTCTTTTAAAGAAAAGTAAAAAGAAAAGTAAAAATGACTACTTATTTAGTATGAATTTCTCCTATAGATTTGTGATCCCCTTATAAATTCAAATATATTTTACAGAAAACCTTCCAGAATATATCCTTTTTTGTATTCATTTTAAAGCCAAGTACGGCCTCTGCACGCTTTATTTGTTTTTTTTTAAAAAAAAACATTTCTAATTTAAGACTGCATAATGTCGAGTCTAACAGTATTATAGCTGCCCTTTTATCAATTCTCCTCGTTAAGTACACAACCTAGTCACGTCGATCGCAAAATTTATGAACATTATATGGTATCTTATTAACACCATGGTGGAAAGTATGACTTTTCTTACGCGCAAGGTATGCAATTTGTACACTGAAATCCCCCAATGCAAATAAAACGGCAGATTGGGCTGAAAATTATTCGGGAATTGGAAAACGTTTTTCGACCTCTAAATATACCCTTTCTTTGAAGCTACAATATAAAGCAAAAGTGATTTTTTACCAAAGTATTACAAAAAAAACTATGCTTTTGGGCATGTTTTCTGTAATGCCGTGGAAAATCCATCGAAAAAGACTTCCCATATAAGTGGCGATTTTCTATCGCGTATGGTTTTCCAGGCAGCCAAAAAAGTGCATTAAAAAGCCAACATCCCACCTTATCACGGGATTATACCGCAAGATGATAACATGACAACTCCACTTAACACATCCTTCTTTAATCGAAAACGCGTTTCGTAGTTTCGGTTAACATTTCATGAGATCGGCTGCTGGCGGTAAATGCGGTTTCTGCACTAAGTGTTCGCATCAGCAATGATGAAATCTTATTTCTGATGTACATTCACTCACTCTGTTGTGTGCACTTGGATCCTAGGCTTTATTTTCCCACCTAACTTTCTCTTTTCCCCAACTGTACCCGCAGACTGATTTCTTCTGTACACCGGAAGTCCTGGGCAAGCAGGCTAACCTCCTGCGCCTGAATGACGCTCTGGAGGACGAGGAGGAGGTGGAGGAGCAGGCTTCGTCTGCCGCTAACCTGACCATAGCGCTGCCGTCCGCACAAACCCTCTTTCCGAGTGAGGACGCGGACACAGAGGGCTCCGATTTGCTGAACCTGATCAGCACCTCTCTGGATCGTTTTAATGCCCAGCTGCACATGGAAAGTGCGTGCACAGACTCGGTGTCGACGCCGCGGAATCAACGGCAATCGCACCAACCCCAAGACTGCGGAATCCCCATTCCAATCGCCGCCTATCCTCAGGTTTCTGGGCACACTAACCCCTTATCGGAGAACTTTTCAAATTCTGTGAGTTTTCCCTCCCATCCTCCCTTCCCCACCTGTTTTTGCTATTCTTTTTTTCCAAGTTGACCTTCAATCCAACTTCACCCTCGACCACAGCGTACCCAAGATCGTCGCTTACCTAATTCATATTAGTACAAGTTGGACCCTGTGTGCCGAGGGCCGAATCCGGGTGGTATGCGTAGATGAGGGTTCTGTCTTCTCCGTCATTGCTTATGTCTTTCGCAGTAAAATGCCTTGTATGGCCGCCTCAAAATGACACAGGAATATGAACTACTCACAATACGTATGACCTTGCTCCAAATTCCGAGGAAATTATGTTTAGGATTACGGTGAGGGTTAGGGTTAAGTTTGAGGTTAGGATCGGAGTTGGGGTTTGGGTCATGAGTAGGCCGAGGGTTAAGGTCTTTATCGTGTTACCTGCAGGGTTTAGGTTTAGGGTAGGGCTAGAGTTAAGATCAAGGATACAGTTTAGTTTTAGGTTAGAGTCTGTGCTAGCAGTAACACACAGATGAGTTTACCCTTCGTGAAATTTACCGTAAGGCCATCTATTTTAAGCGGTCGGAGCGGTTCCGTTTCCCTTGTCCTGTTTAGGCGGCCACACAAGACATTCCTACTACCACTGCTCCCGACCTCATTTCCAGCCCTTTTAACACAGGCTTGCCATTTTTTATGCTGAGATAGAAGAAGAGAGTAAGAGAGGCAGTTTCAATGGGCGGGACTGTCCCCAATTAGTCTGAGTAACCCTTGGGCCATAACGACTCGTCAACCTGGTGACTTGCAAAATGGCCAACTCACAGGATAGCTCTGCCATCCTCAGGGCTGATGACCAGACCGCGATGGCTCCTTATTAATGTGCCTTTTATGGCGCACTCACCGTTACGATCTCCGAATCGCCCTTACATCGGACGTGAGGGCCAGATCGAGTGTTTGGCACGTGCATGCGGACTGTTTAACTTTGCCACCCACTGCGTCCACGCCTATGTCCGGTCGTATTGACCTAGTCTTTCTCTTGAAGCAAGGTGGGGGAATAAATAGAGAGTGATGCTGCACCCACTCTGTCGTCATTTGCGACGGTGGAACGGCAATGTCTGCTTCTTAATTTAGTCTCTTTTGCACATCTCTTCGATAAGCTGCTGATTTAATGAAGTTTGCTGCCTGCGGGTTGAAAGACCGGCACGTACCCAGACCTCTTCTTGGTACGCCTGATCTAGCCGGCCTCGATAATGTCGCAGGCTGTGTGTCGCTATCTATGAAGATCTACGGCGAGAGATCTGGACCAGCTTCATGTCTTGGCCAAGGTTTTGAGTTGACCACCCTTTCGATGTCTCCCGGTGTGCAGCTGCGCTGAATCGCGTACAACACTCAAATCCGTGACATATGGAGGTGGATGATGAGTGCAGAAGCATCTCAAAGGACTCATGTCAACACTTGCCATTAACATATCCGACGTTTCCATCGAAGTCACTCAATGTAGAGTGTCCACTAATTGGTTTTTGAGTACTCTTGCCGGCTCCCCCAAAGAGGTAACTCCTCTCAGCGCCACAGTTTTTGGCGGCTATCTCTAGTTGGATCCCCTGCCCACTCACAAGTTCCGGCCTTTTCGGAAGGAATCCCCGTTGCCGAGCCTCCATCGGTTTGTCAAGACAGACAATGGTAAGGCCCTGCAGCTGATCTAGTACCTGCGACAACGCTAGGTGAATTTGCGAATCATCTCAGCTGCCCTCTGAACTACGGACTGCTGCCTTTTCCTTCGGCTCGGATTGCAAATCTAGATCCGGTTTCCTGTCTTCCGATCCTCGGTTGTGCTACGTTTTCATACTTTCGTGATATTTTAACCGCAGTTGACAGTTTACAGAAATCTGCGAATGAGAACATGGCCTGATCCATAGGTGTCGCCTGTTCTGGCATCACGCATCGATTCGATAGCGTGAACCTACGAGACTGTGAACTGACCATGATGCAGTTAGTCTGGTTGGCTGTGCGACCGTCGTTTGATCATCAGGTCAGTAGATATTTTTAGCGACACTGGAGGGTTATGTCGGTGACAAGCAGCTGATTCTGGTCTACAAAACGGTCTGTCCTTCTCAATGGCTGTGAATTCTAGGCTATACGCGTGAAATATTAGCGAAAACTGGAGGCATTTGACGAGCAGTGTTTGAGGACCATCCTCCGAGTGAACTACACAGACTTTGTCTCAAACCAGATAGTCCGCACTCGCTGCGAAACCATCGCAAGGATATCCCAAGCCACCCAAGAACGATGAATGAGGTGGTTTGGCCACGTTCTTCGTCGTCCACCTCCCGAGCTCAGTGTTGCTGCCCTTGATTCGGCCCCACTACCCAATTGGAAGCATCGACGAGGGGATCAGCTCAAAACTGGTTCGACACAGTTCGTCGAGAAATGGAAGTTTTTTTTGGACCCTCGGTATTCGGCGTCCGTCGTTGGCGAAGAGAATGGATTGGGTTGTCCAGGTCTGCTGCCGGGGATCGTAACAAGTGGACAGGCACAATGCGTGACATCATCGAGGCCGGATAGATGAGCATTATCGCAACCGTAACAAGTACAAGTAAGACCAAACTGGACATTTTTCTTCATTTTCGAATCGGGAACCAAGTTCTGTGCGGCTGGTAAGGCGAATGTTTAAATAGTCTCCTAGCCCGGTCCGGCCCTTATAGCTCTCGGCAGCAATTAACCAATCACTACGAGGTGATATTTAAACCGGTTACGGCAACTGCGAATAAGCTCCTTTACGGTGCCAGCCAATCTTTGGTGTTGGCGCGTAGACGCACACGACAGAAATACTAGTAAAGTAAGAATGATGACTAACAAAGCCAGGAGAGACTGGGATAGCCACTTCTGATTTATCAGCCAGCCGTACGCAACCCCAGGTTTTGAGGACCCGGGATTCGAACCTGAGTTCTTTGGCAACTGATCGTGAAGTAGTCCTTTCTTTCGTAACTTTCACTAGGCGTTCACTGAGGGATTCTCACGCAAGTATTGTCTGGTTCTCCTTTTGCGAGAGAGCGATTGCCACAGTGTGCATTGAATTCGTTGGTGTTATGGCGGGTAAACTTGGATTTCATCACCAGGATCTTGATTTCTCGCGATTCTCAGGAGAGGATTTTATCGTCTGGTAGGCAATATATATCCGCCTTGTACTGACGAGGCCTGTGTACTGGCAGATCTTTGGTATTGGGCTCGAAAAGCCTTCGCGCACTCTGGCATCCACTACCAAGGATCTGTCCTAGATCTAGTAACCCAGCTTGCACACTATATGTCTGTATAATTGGACCCGGATTGAAGAGCGTGTGGGTTCCTGAGGACGTCTTCTGCAGCGCTTTACCTTCAAAGCCTGTCTGCACAGCATCAGCTGCAAACAAGCATATCCAACGACGCTTCGCGGTCGCCATGTCATGATGTCTTCAGCGAACTTTGGTTTTGCTTAGGCAAGTTAGCGACTTGCAGCCGCTGCCTCACCCTTTCAGAAATTGTTCGTCTTGCCCGATTGCAAATCTGATGAGCGAAGAAATTCACATAAACGCTACTTCAAGACCACAAACCGATGGCATGGTGAAACCTTCAAATCATGCCTTAATCGATCCTTAAACCCATGCCTAGTTAACCAATCTTTAATTCCTCTGTCATCAGCTATTTTAGTTTTTCAACTGTTGACTTTTGGCCTTTCGAATTCAGTCTTTGCAGGTCTAGTTAGTGGCGCAAAGCCCACCCATTCAGTGGGCGGGGGTAGGGAGGGTAGGTGAGGCGATGGGTCGAAAATCGTGCCTCGTGGGTGAGCTGTTTATCCACCAATCGAACTGTTGAGGTTCTTCTACCGTCTTCATAACTTGTGCCCGCGAGTGGGCAGTTCGGATGTTTGCTCTCTAGTCCCCACTTGGTGCAAATTTGTGCGACTTCCACTGTTCATGCCTTTTTTGTACCGACTTTTGACTGAGGGGCTTCTAATTCCTGGCCACGGCCTCATTGCTGAGGTTGGACTCCCTTTGCAGCATGCGTTTTCTCGCCTGTCGCAACCGAGGGCAGTGTCGAATTTGATCTTTCTTTTTTTGCCGAAGTCACCTTCGTCCGTTCGGACGTTGTCAAACCTGGCTGAATTCCAGGGTTGGTAGAACTGCCTAGTTCGACCGGCTGCGACCAATATATATATATATATATATATATATATATATATATATATATATATATATATATATGATAGTGTGGGGCTCACCGATCTGCTTAAGGAACACGCATGTTCCGTTGTGCCCTGGAGCTCAGACTAGAGCCCTCGCAGGCGGTCGCATAGCGACGTGTAGCATATGATGGAATGGAACCGACAAAGACAAGGGAGACCGGAATGGCCATTTCTGGCTTATTAGCCGTCATCAGCCAGTCATACCCAATCCCAAGTGTGGTACACCTGGGATTCGAACCCACGACCTTTGGTATTTGAGTCGAACGCTCTACCATTGAGCCACGGGCTCGTTGTTTTGTCGGTTGTGATCGGGAATATGATGATAGTGTGGGGCTCACCGATCTGCTTAAGGAACACGCATGTTCCGTTGTGCCCTGGAGCTCAGACTAGAGCCCTCGCAGGCGGTCGCATAGCGACGTGTAGCATATGATGGAATGGAACCGACAAAGACAAGGGAGACCGGAATGGCCATTTCTGGCTTATTAGCCGTCATCAGCCAGTCATACCCAATCCCAAGTGTGGCACACCTGGGATTCGAACCCACGACCTTTGGTATTTGAGTCGAACGCTCTACCATTTGAGCCACGGGCTCGTTGTTTTGTCGGTTGTGATCGGGAATATGATGATAGTGTGGGGCTCACCGATCTGCTTAAGGAACACGCATGCACAACGGAACATATATATATATATATATATATATATATATATATATATATATATATATATATATATATTGAATAACAGAGGTTGTTTGCATCCCGAGATAGTATAATGAAAGAAAAATGCTCTTCGGGAATTGAGTTTTACTCGTAAATTTTCAAGTTGGTGACACCAACCCGTCGTCAGACGAAATGAACAGAGGAGAAAGTGAAGTGGCGCGACAGGACAGATGGTGACAAACAAACAGCTGGTGTGAGTGGGTGGTGGGTGGACCAATAATCGGGGCATGTTTTGGGACGGGGGTGAGGAGAGAACAATTACATTGGCTTGTTTGGGAGGGGAGGTGGGCGGCGAGTAACTACGGCCGGCTAGATTATCGATCATGGTTCCGGGTTGATTTAGGGTCACTGCGTCGGTTGGAGGTGTCGGAATGTTTAATTGCGGTTCACCATGTGTGAGGTGGGGTTGGCGAAAAGTGAGATTAAAAAGCCGAAAGGATTAGCAGTCGTTGCTAGGTCGTGGGCGCTCGTTAGTAAATCGTGCACGTAATCCTTCGTAATGAGCATCTAGGTCAACGTGGCGGTTAATGCTAGTTGTGCTAGAGTGCCAAGCTTCGAGGAATTCTCGAGCTTGTTTGGTGTTGGCCATGGCGATCACGTCGGTACTGTCCCAATTGAAGCGATGGTCGCATTCAAGGAGTGCGCAAACACGAGTGATAAGGGGTCACGTCGGCGAATGGCTAGCTTATGTTCGTTTGATGCGAGTCCCAAGACGTCGGCCTGTATGGCCAATGTAAACAGAAGGGCAGTTGGCGCACGGTATGCGGTAAATGACATTGCTTAATTGTTCTTTTGGAAGGGGTCCTTTACTCTGCATAGGGTTGCGCGTATGGAGGACGCAGGCTTGTGGGCGACAGAGATGCCAAAGTGACTTAATTGTCGAGAGATTGTTTCGGAAACACCTTGCATGTAAGGTAAGGAATAAAATTTCCGTGGCACTATATCTCCATTAGAAACAAGGTTCTGCGTTTGTCTCTGGCGTCGAAGACAATTTTTTCACGAAGCTCGTTGGGTATCCATTGGACCGGAAGAACTGATACAAATACGATAGTTCTTTCTTAAGAAGGTCATCGCTGCTGCAATAGCGGAAGGCCCGATGGAAAAGGGTGCGAACACAGCTTCTTTTGTGGGCCACGGGGTGGTTACTTGCATAGTTAAGCACGATTTCTGCAGTAGAGTCCTTTCGGTGGACGCTTGTTGCGAGTCCACCATCACTGAGTCGTTGTATTTTCACGTCTAGGAATGGTAGTGTATCACTTGTTGCAGCTTCGCGTGTAAATTGTATAGTCGGGAAGACCCCATTCAGACTCTGGTGCAATTGCTCAACGTCACAAGTCTTTATGATAACGAATGTGTCATCTACGTAGCGGAGCCACATCTTTTGGTTTGAAACGTTGTAAGACGCCTTCTTCTAGTCGCTGTAAGACTAATTCGGCAAGTAGCCCCGATATTGGAGAGCCCATTGGGGTGCCCTTAACTTGTTGATAGTATTTGCCATCGAATTGACAATAGTTCTTAAGGCAGAGCTTAAGCATGTCTGAAACGTGCTGCTTTGGAATGCCGATAGGATTTTCATCTAGACATCGCTCTATGCTGTCAATGGTCAAGTCATGCGGTATAGAGGAAAACAGAGAAACAACGTCGAACGATACAATACATTCGTCAGGACTTACTTGAACTCCTTGAATTTTCTGTAGGAATGCCTGCGAGTTTCTTACGTTGTATTGTGATCCATCACTGAGGTGCTTTAGTTTCCTGTATAGCCATTTGGCAAGATTGTAAGTCGGGGATCCAATAAGCGGTACTATGATCCTCAATGGTGCATTTGGTTTGTGCACCTTTGGAAGGCCATATGCAAGTGCGATACGGGGGTCACTGAGGGTCATGAATCTGGAGTCCTCGGGGCTAATGAGTTTCAATCGAGAAAGTTCGTTCACTTTCTTCTTTACAGCAGCTGCCTGTTTTTCGTTGGGTCCGCATCAAGTGGGGTGTACGCTTCCCCTGTCATTGAAGATCTGGTTTGCCTTGTTGACGTAGTCGGTCTTGTCCATGATAACAGTTGCGCCACCTTTGTCAGCCGGCATAATGACTATACTTTCATCTCTTTTCAGTGATTTCAATCCCTTCGCTTCTTCGATTGCTAAGGTTTGATGATGTTTCCTTTTCCGAAGGAGACCAGTGGCGCAGCTACGTATGTCCGCACGTATGTCCTCGGGGACGGTGGAGGTCAGCAGAAGGGATTCAAGATTGGCTAGGAAGTTTGTCGGTGTAGCATCGGCATGGCTGAATTTTATTCCTTTAGATAGGAGGTTTATTTCAGCGGATGTGAGAATCCTTTTGAAAAGGTTAAACCCTCGTCGGCATGCTGTTTTCATTTGCAGAACGGAGAAGAGATTTGAGTTTCTCTTGCCTTACATGGTGTTTCCGAAACAATCTCGACAATTAAGTCACTTTGGCATCTCTGTCGCCCACAAGCCTGCGTCCTCCATACGCGCAACCCTATGCAGAGTAAAGGACCCCCTTCCAAAAGAACAATTAAGCAATGTCATTTACCGCATACCGTGCGCCAACTGCCCTTCTGTTTACATTGGCCATACAGGCCGACGTCTTGGGACTCGCATAAACGAACATAAGCTAGCCATTCGCCG
>WEDG01010358.1:0-87500 GCA_017591395.1 Schistocephalus solidus | reverse complement strand
TGCTGAGGCCCAACCAGCATGTGGCCATCTACCGGGCTTGGATGGGGTAGTTCAAAAACTGCCTTGAAGCACGCAGACACGTACCCGCGTGTCATTTGAAAGCCTTAGCAGCTGAGGGGCATTTTATTTAAAAGCTAGGTTATCTAAGGGTGCACTTAGGCCTCAATGTTACTTTCCTTCAAAGCCCAAATACAGTTTTGGGATGATACCGGTAACCCTACTTTGCGCACTTGCCACTAAGGAGGCGTGTATACTCTTGAGAACGCCAAGTTAGCTGTTCTGTGTCTCTACGCAAAACCATATTTGTCCAGCTGTGGATGTCAATCACTCCGTCATACAGTTTTTTTTATTTTATACACTTGAAGTGTACCGGTTTAAAAGATGATCATGCTACAGTGTACATTCAGCTTTCTCACACGTGGCGACCGAGAACACAACTCCTTTGAACTCCTAGGGGTTGTACAGTACTGTTTTTGGCCTTTTTATTGGCTACTCGGTACTGTTCACGTTCACAGCCAACCGATTTCCACCCCTACTAACAAGCAGTGGGCTGGGCAGGCAAGGGAAAAAAGCGCTAGACACTGTATCCCCTTACTGATTTTACCATTCTACTCTTGTACTTCCAGATTAATTCCCGACTTCTCTTCCCCTCTCCCCTTCCCCCATATTTCTTCCCCTCATCATCCTTCTTAAGCTACTCCACTCATTCATACTTTTCATAAGCCGACCGTGGTCTCAGCAGTGTCGCAAAATCCCTTGAATGCCTGTTTTTAATTGCCAACCTAAGTTCAAGGGATTTTAGAATGTAAGCAATTTTCCCTCCTTCCTACTCTCTTCAGTCTTGGTTTGCTCATTGGACAGAGGTTTCGATCCAAACAAGAAACCTGGGGAATGGGTGTAACTAAGGTTTTGATGCCTAAAACCCTGCGTGCCGATACTGCGTGCTCCTCGGCACAGGCCAGAGCTATGACCACGGAGGGCGATTTAATCCTCTGAAAAGTCAATGACCATTTCCTGAACTCGCGCCATCACTTTTGTGCGCATTGGTATGATCTTCATTTTCTGGGGGAGGGGGACTCCCTTGGTGGTGCATTGCGTTTGCGGTGATGGTTGCTATGCCGACTGTGTTAAAAACCACAGGAAGGTGAGCGCTGAGATCCACCTTGGACTAATTGCAGAGATACCGATGGTAAAAAATTCCTCGAGATACGCATCTCCAGGGTCTTTAAGAGAGTCCGGCCGTTTGAGGTATCAAGTTCATGAACATTGCAGCCGAGGTCTGTGGGAACTGTCATGCATAGAAGCTGTATATTTACCGCCCTTTAGCCACGCTGGGTCGCCATTTGCCTCCTCTAATGTTCTTTCAGATCTCCTTTTCTTCTTCTTCTTCTTCTTCTTCTTCTTCTTCTTCTTCTTCTTCTTCTTCTTCCTCCTCCTCCTCCTCCTCCTCCCGTTCTCTATTCTGTTCTTCTGCTAAGGATGTGTGGGTGTTCGCCATTTTCACCCCATATGTAAACCCTGAATTGAGTTTACTATCCTGCTATACTTGGGCCATTCAAGCACGTAGTCTGGGCCTGAGTCCATAGAGCGGGCGGGTGGGGGTAATCATATTAGCAAATCCAGGCATACCCTTGATTCTTAGTGTAATTGAAGTGTTCGCTTGCCAGTTTTTAAAATACCAGATTTGTCCCCTACAGTCGTCAAATGCTCTTAGGGCTACGTTTGGAGTCCTCGCACGTCTTTAGGCACAATGCAACTCTGACCACCGGAGCACTCGGGTCATCCCCTATACTGGAAGGGCAACCTGTGGAAGCTAAACACTGTCTTTTACGGTGGGCGAACTTAGAGTAAACTGGTGTGTGTGCCCGGGTTGTAGGGTGTACTAGTTTGGGGTAGCACCTCACAGATGGCAATAGGTCGCTCCATTTGTCTCGTACAGCGGGTGAATGCTCCTGTGGCCGCCTCTAACTGGTACCCAACTCTCATCCGGGGCTCCTCGTAGCTGGACTCTTCCAGCGACCACATCCCGGGCAACCGTTACGACCGGCGAACTAAACCAGGTGATAGTCTCTGGTGCTGTGTGTGCCTATGCACCCGGTATATCTGACTACCGAACTTCCCACCTACCCCCCTCTCAAAAATTCCTACGGTGGGCGCGACTGCAACCCCGTAGGTGGCACAAGCTAACTCGGGTCGCTCTCCCGCTAAAACAAACCCGTGACCCATATTTCAGTTCGGCAGCCGTCTGGAATGTCCCAGCAACCCTATTTAGGCACAGCACTGCTTGCCTCCTCGCAGAGGAAGGGGCTAGAAAATTTGCCCTTAACAAATGCTGGGTCTCACGTCTTCTGCAGCCGGCCGCGGCTCGCAGATCGCAAAATACGTGGTCGTAAAACTCAAACAAACAACAATGCCGCCGTCCTCGCGCCATACCGTCTGGGCTGCTCGGGTGAGTCCGCTCACACTAGCAGCCTAGAATGTTTGTCCCCTTTTAGACAATCCGAGGAAGAGCCGATCGGAACGGAGGACGGTGCTAGTTGCTTGGGAACTGGCGTGCTACAAGGTGGACACTGCTGCTCTCAGCAAGACCCGATTCTCTGAGCAGGGTCAGCTGGAGGATATGGGTGCCGGCTTCACCTTCTTCTGGGGCGGCTGGCCAAAGGCAGACCGACGCGATGCTGGTGTCGCTTTTTTCATCCCGAACGACATCGTGGGACGACTGCTCTATTTGCCGCAGGGTATAAACTATCGCCTGATGAACCTCCACCCGCCTGTTCGGGAGACAAGTTCGCCACCGTCATCAGTGCCTACGATCCCCAAATGACGAGCTCTGCTGCAGTGAAAGACAAATTCTACGAGGACCTGCATACCTTGCTGGGGACTGTGTCGAAGGCCGCCAAGTTAATTGTCCTTGGTGACTTCAACACCCGCGTCGGGAAAGACCACGTTGTCTGGTAGGGAGTGCTGGGTCCCCACGGTCTCGGTAACTGTAACGATAACGGCCTCCTTCTTCTGCGAACGTGTGCGGGACACCGTCTCCTGCTGACCAACACATTCTTCCGCCTGCCGACGCGGGAGAAGGCCACGTGGATGCACCCTCAGTCGCGGCACTGGCAGCTGCTGGACTATGTTCTCGTCCGGAGGCGAGATCGACTGGACGTGCTGGTATCCAAGGCAATCCTCCAAGCCGATAGTGGAACGGATCACCGCCTCGTCATCTCCAAAAGGAGGCTCCGTCTTTAACCTCGACGAAGGCCCCAAGGTAAGCGACCACCATGTAAGTTAAATACTCTTTTGTTAAAATTTTGTCTCACTGTTTTGACCTCAGCAACCAAATAACCGAGAAACTGGAGAACCTGCCTGCTCCAGATAATAATGCCAATGTGGAACCACGACGGTGTCCACTGCGAAAAATCATCCAGTCCACCGCCCTCAAAGTCCTCGGACGTGCACGCCATCAACACCAGGACTGGTTTGACAACAAGGACGCCGATATGAGCAACTTACTCGTGGAGAAGAATGGACTACACAAAGCTTACATGGACCTTCGGACTGATGCCACCAAAGCAGCCTTCTTCAGATGCCGCCGCCTTGTACAGCCATGGCTGCGGGAGATGAAGGAATCCTGGATGGTCCGAAAGGCTGAGGAAATCCAGGGGTATTCGAACCGCAATGAAATGAAAAACATTCAAACCCATCCAGCCCATCTACGGCTCCTGCATCAAGGGGACCGCACCGCCGCTCAGCTCTGATGGCACAACACTTCTGACAGAGAAATCGCAACTTCTGTAGCGCTGGGCCGAGCGCTTTAGAAGTGTCCTTAATTTGTTATCAGCTATCTCCGATGTTGCCATTGACCGGCTCCCTCAATTGGAAACGAACAATAATCTGGATCTGCCGCCTTCCCTACCGGAAACCATCCGTGCCGTGCAGCAGATTTCTAGCGGTAAAGCGCCGTGCTCCGACGCAATCCCACCGGAAATCTACAAGCATGGCGGGCGACCATCGTCCATCTTTACAAGCGAAAGGGGAACCGGCAACTCTGTGATAACCACAAAGGCATCTCGTTGCTCGATATCACCGGGAAGATCTTCGCTCGTATCCTTCTGAATCGTCTGAACGGTCACCTAGAGCAGGGCCTGCTCCCGGAAAGCTAGTGCGGCTTCCGACGACACCGCGGAACAACCGGCATGGTCGTCGCCGCCATTAATGCCCAAGCCCTGCTAACGCGCCCGCGCTCTCAACGCACATTCCGCGCGCGAATCGGCCTGGTCGAACTTCTTCGAACTCAATGCAACAACAATCCCATAACATCAACCTCTGCCACACCTGCCTCAGACCCCACGACGACGACCCACCCAACCACTGCTGATAAATTCATCGATGCACCGCCGTCCACGATCACCGACATCTCCGTCCCTCATCAACCCCCTGCGCCGATCACGACGACGAACACCACTTCCAACTGCCTGTAACCTGTTACGCCCAACATCAAGACCGCCCCCAGTACCACTGATGGGGACTCGGTACTAACCTGTTCTCATTACGATCGCACATTCACCTCACACATCGACCTGGCCGGTCAATAGCAAATCCATCACACAGACTGGCGAACTATTGCCTGGAGCACCAAGACACAACTGAGACCGCCGCCTCAAATGCTCTCACTGCCTATGCGCATTCACTCATCGCATGGACCTGATCGGTCATATGCGCATCCACGAAAGCGGAATACACCGCGATGCCAACGCATCTTGCCCATCCATCAACACTTCCCATATTACTCCCATGAGCTCGACTACCAGTACCAGCAGCAGATCCCCCCCAGACCTCCCGTCCTATCTTGTCCTCATTGTCACAGCACAAGCAAATCACACATCAGCCTGGTCGGTTACTTGTGAATCCATCGCACAGAGACCGACGAACCAGTGCGAGAAGTACAAACGTACAATCGCTGCACCCGACTCAACTGTCCGCACTGCCCATTCGCATTCACACACCGTATTGGCCTATTAGGTCACATGCGTCTCCATGAAAACCTGTGGTAGAACACCGCCGGCTATACCACAACACTTCATCTCTCCTCGTCAGCCTATGCACTTTACATGATCACATGCATCACCACAAAAATATGATCTCAGTCTGTAACGCTGAGAGGCAAGTATGATCCTCGGCTACTTCTCCATGGGGCTCCTCTTTTGTAGGTGTGATCTGAGCTTGAGAATATTATGGTGTGATAAGCGCTGTGGTTTGGAAGGTTGTCAACTGACAATTACACTCAAACCTCGCAGTCAGTCCAATGTGTGTTGCGTGGACTAGCTGACTGGTGGTCTGAGATTCAGGCTGCGATGACTCCTTCTTAACGGAATCTCGGGCTATCTCACACATGTGAGATGTGAGCCTTCAACCCCCTGTTGTGTCCAATCCTGGTGCATGTGTTTGGGGTCCAGGTCGTGTGCGCAGAAACCGTAGACGAGGTAACCAGCCGCTGCGCCCACTCCCACATCAGACAACTGACCGGCTCGGATAGTGTTTAGCTTGTGCGGTTGGGGGAGAGAGTGAGGTTGATGGCTCAGCGCATTTTTTTCCTCATTATTAACAATCTGACGCGCTTGACACTATCACGGTGCGCTAAAAGCCGTGGCTTGAAGGGTTTCAAACTGACAGGATAACTCGGACCGCGTGGTCGGCCCAGTGTGTGTTTTGTGTTGAGTGGCTGACTGGCAGACTGAGAGTCAGGCTGCAATGGCTCCTTCTTAATGTGGCTGTTATGGCACTCCCACTTAGTTCGGATCCGAGCCGCCCCTCTCTTGTGTCGTTATGCTCTTGTTTGGTGTTGGCCCACAGTGCGTGGGCCTGCGCTCTCTCCCATCTCCGGTCTTTTTGCCTCTGTCTTGACAGCGAGTCCAGGTGGGGGAGTGTAACAGATAGTGAGGTAGATGCTCCACAAGTCTACTCGCACTAAAATCCAGCGCGAGTCACCGTCTCTGTACAGCATACGGTGGGACTGACGTATGTCTGATGTTCATGTGCGGATGATGGTTAGAACACGGCCGTGGATGTGTGTCAGGTTGTTTGTGTTTGAAAGCAGGTCTGGGTTCCAGCACGCTCCGGTGACCTGTCTCAGTTCTGACATCCGTCCCGATTCTTAGACGCCACCAATAGTGACGATACTCTCCTCCACTGTCCCTGCCTACTTGCTCTTTCAAATAACTCCTGATCTGCCAGAAACTGATTGGTTTCCCGTCTGTCATATTACTCTATCCGTTCGCACATTGGTGAGGATGACTTATATAGCCGCCTAAACGGGACACGGGGACAGGAGCCGCCTGCAGTGCAGATGGCTTTGTGCTAGTTTTAAGGTTAAGGGTTAGGGTTTAAGATGGGGATGGTGCTAAGTTAGGAGCTGTGGTTAAATTTGGTGTTAGGTTTGGCATTAGATCACGGTCATTCCGCGCCGGACTACCTTTAATATTTTGGCGCGACATTCCAATTCCCGTATCCTGCTTAGGGGGATTAAATAGTACTTCTAACCGGCACATTTCCTGACTTCGTTTGTGAAATCTACATCTCCCTCTCCCCTCTTCGCCTTTGACGATGTATGCCTTTCAGGTTATCCGGGCTTGGGCCACTGATTCCGACTGCCCTCCATGCAGCATCTCGCCAAGTTCCCTCTTCTCAGCCCTTCCCTCCTCCTCTTCCTCCCAACATGCCACTCAGCTGCTCTCTAAAGAACCGCTCACGGGGGCTGCGGCTGCGTCGGCAGCACCAGCATTTGGCAAAACCTCGAGGATCCTCCCTAGTCCACCCGGTCTTCCCCGTCTGGCAGCGTCGAGTCACCTCTTTGAAATCGCCTCCTCCAACGACTCCAACAGCACCCGGTCCCCCCACCTTGACGCCGCTGCGACCGCCATGCTTGATAAAAGACGTTCGCCCAACACCTGCTCCTCCCTCTCCGAGACTCCGCTGTGAGTGTTCCCTCTCGCTCCTTCCCGCTGCGAGCCTCTACTGTTTAAACGGGAAGATTAGGGGTTAGGCAGAGGGCCAGGAGGTCATTCATGGCAGCTTAGTCGAAAGCCCACTGAACGATATCAACTACTTTTTTTAAGGTAGCGTAATGACGGTGTCGATCGTCTTCACACGTATTTGCTGGAGTAATGGCCTACTTTTGGTTGAATGATATTCTTGAACCGAGCTAGTGCTACCAGGTAAATGCATGTTTTTGTATGCTAAGTTGTCAACCTCAACAGACAAAATTAGCTTACTCCGTGTTTTCAATACTGTAAAAGATTGTAATAGGGGGCTATAGGAAGTAGGAAGCGCGCATACTGTGTCAGGAGTCTAAATGCGCATTTTCTTTGGTACATGCAAGTGCGTGTACTTGTTAAAAACCTAGATACTCGTATTCCCCGGATTTTTTTGCCGGCCCTTCGACATTCTAAATCCACTTTCTAGTGTGCATTCACTCCATTTATTCCACCAACGTTTAATCTCTTAATTTCCTTTGAAATTAGCATGCGGACTTGGAGTAAATTCCTCAGAAGAAGCCTGCTCATGTCCGTCACAGAAGTTGATTTAAGTTGTTTAAGCTGCATTTACTCAGAATATACTATCATCTGCCCGCTTCTTGTGAATATTATGCGCCCAAGTTGATTGGATCCGGACGAACCTGAAAAGGTGTGACCCAAGGACTTGTGTCCAGCGTACCTGTTCGGATTGTCAGCCTTCAGCTCCTAGCTTTCTCTTGCAAGTCCAGTAGAAATATCATTCAGACTAAACTAGGGGTTAGACCCTCCAATATGGACCTTTACTACCAGAGATGACCTTGCGCTAAATTCCAGTACAATGAATATTCTCCTATCCTTACCCTACCAAACGATATGCCATACTGACAGCACATCCTAGGCCCAGACACACGACTTTCGCTGATCGTGTGCCGCTGTATGAAGCAGCTGCGGTAGGGTTCGGCTCATCAGTGGGTACCCAGAATTCCCCGTGTGCTTCCTAGTATCTAAACCCTCAGTTTCCATGCTGCCCATTTTAATTGTTCTCATAAATTTCTGTCTTAACTTGGAGAAAATCCTTCGGATCAGGGCTTATAGTTTTGCTCTGAAAGCCCATGAGAATATTTGCACTGAAATCCACCAGGCACTGGGGAATAACCATGTAGCATTCACAACCTGTCAACAGGCAGTGAGTAGTTTATAAACACTGAATGATTTACCATACTGACGGCACATGTACTGATCAAAAGCCTAGGCACGCGCGCTCCGCTGATCTTCTGTCGCTCCATAAACTGAATCACAAATCCAGCCCTAACCCTCCCCCTGAAATTTAGCGCAAAGTCACCTGTAATACGGGAGGTGGTATCTTTTCCCGTGTTCTGTTGGATAGAAGTCCAACACTCCATTATCCTGTCGCTTGTGATCGGGTACACTATCAAGGGTGGAGGGGTGCTGACCAATCGCGTTACGGGTTAAAGGCGTCACGCTGTGCCCTGGGGCCTATTCTCGAGCCCAAACAGCAGCACCGCACCGCAGCTGTTCAAGTCGCTATGTGGTCATTCACATCGTCGGTGTATTCTAAGGCCGTTGGCACAAAACCCTCTGATTTCGGCTCGATTTGCTAGCTTTTTGTTTTCTTTAAACACAGTTTACTGACTTTCTCCCCGTCTGCGCGTAAAATTGCTAGTTTCGGAGAGTGATTATTCCGTGTGCGCAGGATTGACTCATAGAGGGCCTCTTGGATTTTCTCGCATGCTCCAATGCTAGTAAGTACGCGGTGGCACTGAGTCTAACTATGGAGGTTTTTGGGAGCAAGTATTCGTCACGCTCCTAGTTAGTGTCCTAAGTAGAACATATCGCTTGAGCTCTTCTAAGCAAGTCATGGCACACAACTTGTAACTCGGAAACCAAGGACGCAAAACGTCGTACTCGCCCCTACCTTGTTTAATTAGAGTTTTCTATCCCTAGTTCGAACGTTAATCCAACATTTAACCCTAATCCGGATCGTCACTCGAACCATTACTATAATTTGAAAAGGCTGTCTGTCGGAATGCGCTACCTACCTTTACATTTCACATACCATGACAAGTAACCGTCCATCGGGCATGCCTATCCACGGGGTTCATAAATTCGTCGTACGAGCTTTCGATCATCATAAGCGACCCGATCCATCACTGGTTTCGAAGTGTGCTCACTGATGACTTCCGCAGCATTTTATTCACGTGCGCCCTCTATGCATCATGTTCCGCTGGTAAGATAGTCACGGCTACTGCACATGGATTCAGATCCATTCAGTCTACGCGTGTCGCATACAACCTGTTTCTTCAAGTGAACATGTACCAAACCTGACAGAGGGATCATGCACCCCTAACATGGAGTGAGCCCATCTAAGGTAGCAGTAATCGAAAGCCAGTACATTCTTATTTCTTCTGTTCCAGAAGAGAGTCGAATTGTCTCATCAACTGGCAACTTTGCCAACCACGATTTTTACTTCGTTGTGATGGATTAAGGTGTTGTGGTTGCTTGCATGGCGGAACTAATGTGCCAGAGCCACCAAACTGGATTGACTTCACTTTCTTCTCATTGCACGCCAATGACATGTCTCAGTCTCCTCGCCTAATGATGGGATTGAGCACAGTAATTTACGTGCTGTAAAAGCCACTGTCTACACATGCTACATGCCTGTGGATCCACATGGGTCAACTTCGTGTAAGCAGGTGCCTGTCACTTTGACGATGATAAATTACATCATCTTACACTGGAGTGATGTACTGTGTGATCTGTGTTTTGCATCTACATGTGACCGAATGGGCTCGTGCTCTGTGCAAATATGTGTGGCGAGAGTGCTGTTGTATTGGAGACCGGAGCAGTGCTGTTTTATTGTATGCTGCCGTTTACGCACATATAGCCGTATAGGCCTATCACATGTCTACATGTGCTTGGACGGTGTCCACGGGTTGGGTGGATATGACGGGTGTTAACCGCGGCTTTTGGCCCTGGTTTCCCAGTCACACTGCGCTTAACTGGCAGATACGCAATTTGAAAGGGTGCTTACGATGGGACAGTTGTAATAGAGCATTTAAATTGCTAGTACTTACACATTATGCTCCGGTGACGTCCCCGTTGCGGCGAGTGTCGATATGTCCGATAAGATCGGGAACCTCTTGCTGCAGCGTGGCTAGTTGGAAGGAGTGTCTTCAGTTGTAGCGGTGGTTTTTTGGTATGCACATTGGCTTGATCGTATTGACACTGCCGTGGTACCAGAGTCCAACGTGGCCAATTCAGTCCCTGAACGTCAGTCGACGGTGCGGACATATTAGCGAGGATTAGGCGTTGGCGTCGTGGGTTCGTAACATTTAGTCCCACATGCCTATCGTTTCGCCCTGTCCTGTATTATTCAGTCATTCAGAAATTTGAGCAACCGGAGGCAAGTAGATCTAAGCTTCGCTGCCTGCCCACCCCCAGCATGCGGTCGTCTGCGAAAAAGCGGTCTCGGAAAGTGGCCATAAATTCTTTTATTTCTGCCTGCATATACCGGGTGTTGAGTAATTGGCCATCGGTCCGAGTGTTAACATCAACTCCACGAAGTTCCTCACGGTTGATTTTCATCAGTATACGGGAGTTCTTTACGTCGAAGAGGAAAGGAGCAAGTGCCCAGCCCTGTCTCTCCAAGCATTTCCAAGACTAACCGTGCGCCCCACGCCCTCCAGCGTGAATCCATCTGGACGTCCAAATTGTGGCCTTATTTTCCAAAGTTGTGTACCGTGTGTCGAAGGCCTACGTTAGATGAACAACACTGCTGTAAGGTCTGGCGCCTATTCAATTTTCCAGTGGTTCGGTCGACGTTTGGCCTGAAAAGGATACACACAAAAGTACGTTCATCCCCCTTATTTTCTCGGTGGCAGCGTGTGCCATGATATCGCAAGCAAAATAATAAAATTTGGTAACCGAATATGGCCGTGTCCTGGGGTCTTAATTCTATTGACATGGCTCAAAATTCGTCGAGGATCGGAAACGCTGCCCTAATTTGTCTTTAGTTTATTACATTGCTACTGAAATCGTATGCGGTAGGCATATTAATGTTTGGGACTATTTTCGGTTTGCGGTAAAAATGGTTGGTTTATATTTTAAGAGTCTTTCTGACTTTGGGTTGGGGAATTCTGAGATATGATTGGTTTTTAAGAAGGTTGAGACGTTTATGGATTACAGGTTACTGACAGTTATTATGCCTAGTAATGATGACTATTGCCTAGGATTATGAGGCTGAGTTGTTTGTTGGGATTGAATAACTGTTGATTAGGTATTTAATAATTTCATTTAATTCAAATCAATTACTGAACTACTGTACTCAAACACTATGGTTCATATATACGACTTTCCCACTACGTAACATTTTTTCACCACCCCTTAACACCCCTATTATCACCGTTCCCGTATTAAATGAACCGGTGGTTTGGTTTTTTTCCAGTACGGCAGCGTCTCCTATCCTTGTCCATAATTCAATCATACTGAAGTCTGCTTATTATGGAGGCGAGATTCCATACTTCATTCTTCAGGACATAGCGGCAACCGCACAGTTTAGAAATGTGTGCGTTAATCTGGGATGACATCATCGGAGGGGGAGGAGGGGGGTTGGTCCTTTTGGCACACTTATCGCTGGCATTATAAACAACACTGAACAACGACGCGTTGGAGTGTAGTTGGAGGTTGCCGTGTTCACAGGATGCAGGGCAGTCTGTGGTTTCAATTTAGCCTAACTAACTTAACACATCTATAAACTGAGTCAGAATCACTTTCCTTCATGGCGATAGGCAAAGTCATGTGGAAATGGCATTCACCGATCAGTATTAAAACCTCAGTGTGGGAAAGGCTATTGTCGTAATGCCCTGCTGTTCCTGACCATTGCAGGTAGCACTGCTTGCCCACTTGCTCACTGTGTGCTCCGATTGGTTGGGTAAAGTAATTTTCTCATTTTCGTTTTCCGTGGCATATTGGGTGGTTGGGGCCGTCGCCGGTGCCAGCGCCCAACTATGCAGATACGCCAATATGTGTAATGCAGGCATGTTACCGCAGAGTAAGCTTTCTCGTCTGTCTCCTTACCTGTCTCACGTATTTTTTTTCCTTTTCCTCAAGGTGGGACTCTCAGTGGGGACAATTTCCTGCGGAACCGGTAAGTATTTTCCAATTGGTTACCCCTCCTCCTCCTACTACTGGTTGATCGGTCCAGGCTCAGCCGGACTCTGTTCATATTTCTGCTGCTGGCGCCGAAAACGCGCAACTGCAGGGTAGAACGTGGGCGGAAAGATGTTGACTGATCGATAAAAGGAACCGGTACTGATCCATCGTGAATACGTGGTCGGAACTTTGCTGTTTATCAGTAGGTAAATTTTCTACCGCTAGTGATGGTTGGAGAGCCTTGTAGCTCCCACCCTCGCCCCCTGTCAGATTACTGAGCCAGCATTAGCTAATGGCGGGCCTTGGTCGAAACTGTCGTAAGTCCTTGGCCATTGCCTTCTGTGTGTGTGTGTGTGCGTGTGACAAGGGAGATGGAGCTTTTCACGCCACACCAGGCATTACACTCGATCTCTACCTTTCACCAGAAATGCTCGGAGAGTCCACTGGCGGCTAGGAGAGGCATGAGGCTGATCTCAGGCGTCTATTTACAGGGATTTTACCTTCTTGCTAACGTTTGGATATGTGGCCCCACCTCGTCTTAACCTTCACTCCCTTTCGCTCAACTCCCGTCACGCTTCCCTTAGGTGTTACGATTAGGGCTAGTGCTTGACTTTGGGTTAGGGTTAGCAACACTGCCACTGAAGCCCCTTCCCCCCCTCCTTTTTTTGTAATTTACCCTTAGTTAAAGTATTCGAACTTACGTGCCTGCCGATACACGTTTTGCTAGTGATCTGTTAAGTTAAGGAAGACTGCGTCTCCAAGACTGGGCATGCAGGCTATTAGTGGTCCACACGGATTCCCTACAAACTGAATCAGGATGGAACTTTAGAGCGGACGACCAAAAGAACACCTAGATGGAATCGTGCAGCATTCCCCTTTTTGTCAGTAAATAAAGTTGAATCCAGTCAACCTCTCCCGCCTGAGAAAATCACAGTCCACCTCTCCTCCCCCTTCCTCATTGGTCACTGAAAATCTCTCCGGCAACCGCAGATGTCCGCAGTCAGTAGACGCAGCTCTCAATCCGATGCACGCTGTAAAACCTTGGAGGCAAGATAGGTCGTGGCTTCGATTGGACTCAAACCCTCATGGACTGCCTCTATTCTCTGACAGTTTAATACACTTGTGATTTTAAACAAAACTGAAGGTTTTTAGTCGGACAGGTACCACTCCGAAAATAGTCCTAGAACTTTGCGCGACGTTCTTCCTCCGGTTCCTCGACGAACGTTTTCTTGGGTAAAATTAAAGTAGCCTTCCCCCCCCCTCCTGCCTCCCCGCTAAAAGTACACTTTCAGTGTTCCGTCACAATTGCTCTCGGTCGGAACAGGCGTTGGGCGAAGAGGGAGTGCTTAAGCTCACGTCGGCAAACGCGCCGCATGCAGTCTGCTGCTACTGCTCAGCACAAACTGCGCACTGGTCACGAGTTTACTCGCTTCCTCTGACAGAAGCCAGGCAAATCCACCCAGCACTTTCCACCCTAATGCTTTTGGAGCACAACTCTGGTGATTTATATCACAAGTAGATTGTAGCTGCGGACATTTTATGATCTGAAAAGGAGAAGGGGAGCAGGGTTCTTCAAATTTTCTTTTAATTTATTGTTTTCACTCATATAGTATCTCAAGCCTCGAAATTTATCAAGTTTCTCTAACTTCTCAGTTCACTTCTGTTAGTTAGTCAGGAGTTTCTCGATTTTTGTTGTAGTAGTAAACACTGCTGTCGTATTTTTCTGAATCGCGGGCGTTTCTTTAGTAACCGCCAATTATGTGTGCGTTAATTTGGTTTTGCCATCCGTCTTTGATTAACAAAAGGGAACTTCAGGTGCGAAAAACAGCCTGAGCATATTACGGCAGCAAGGTGTTAGACAAAGTTTCTGCGCACGATTGGATTCCCGGCGCTGGATGCATTTTTCGTAGAACTTAATGATTTCATCCGGGTGGAGCACATGCATCATTACTTGAAATTTTAAGATCGTCCCCTCAGACCGTCCAATAGTGGCGAGCACTTACTTACTTGTACTTCCAGGGATTTCAAAACTCATGGGAATGTTTCGGATAGGATATAACCCACTTTCCATGACCACCACCATCATCATAATCCGCTAGCCAGCCAACCCCACCCCAGGTCTGCAAGATCTGTGACTCAAAACTACACACGTGTAATATCGAGTCATCAATGACCGACAGAACAGAACACAGATGAGGGAGAAGGGAACTGACTGGTACGCAAGCTCCTCGTGGGATTTAGGTCGTACCGTGTGTGGGCTCATAGCTTTGCAAATGTATCATAGCATACGGCTCTGTTCCCTAGTGACTTTCTCGGATGCTGCCCCGAAGTCTTTATCTCCGGCTGGAGGTTATCTGATGGACGATTTGTGACCCTCTGCCTTTGTTCGTTAACGTCTAGTTCGTATTTTTTGCGCCGTCGTTTAGTATTGGTTCGCTAGCACTGTACGGGTATGCCCCCAGCAGGACCTTGAAAAAGAACCACCCGTAATACAGTTGGTCTTGCGCTGAATTTCAGGTAAAATAGGTAAGGGTTGGGTAGGGTTAGGGTCAAGGTTTAGTCTAAATGAGTGTTAGGGTTATGACACGGGAATATTTACTCGTCCTGAAATTGGGCGCAAAACCACCTGTTACATGAGGCATGAACGTTCCTATTCCCGTGTCGTATCGCGGGCGGTGGACCTGTGTAAGCTATTCCGACCTACTTCCGTTTGTTGGTTCACCTGCGACTGCTGTCCAGAACAAATTCTAGCTTGGAATTTATCTCTGAAATGACACTGTAGCCCCTCCCTCACTCCAACCTCTATCACTTGCGCTCATCCACTATCCGCCTTCTTCCTCAGTGACCATAGCGCGATTGTATCGATCGGTTGTACCGGAAGTGAACTCTCTCCCTCCGCCTCAAACTTCATGGTGGAAACTTTCAGTTCTGCTCTTAAACAGATTCCTCACAATCCCCGTTATGTTGTCCCCCCATCCCCGGATAATTACGACTCCGTTTTTTGCCTCGAAACTTCTTACTACCGCAGGTAGCATTTTCCACCGGTCGCCTATTTTGACGATTGCCACCGTAGCGAACCGTTCAGGTGAGGTTGTCTCCTGCTGTGCATGCTTACTGACAGCTGGCCGGCGCAAATAGGTGATGTGCCGCTCTTGTTTTCGTGCCACAAGCAAGAAGAACATTCTCACCTGCTTGCACTGTCGACGTGCATTTAGATCAAGAGGAAGCCTTTTCGGGCCTCCGCCGCCCTCCCGAGCGTACCAAGGCAGGCGCGTCACCCAATCCACGTTCGTGCACCATCTGATGACAATGTTAAGCGTAAGACCTTATGCATTTACCTTTCGAGGTATTCAGTTCTGAAATTTTCCGCTAGGAGTGTTTTCTCCGGGAACAATGACAGTCGACCACAGTAGGTCAGCATCTCGCTAGCCAACATTTGTTACATAGAAGGCTCGATAGGGCACTAAAACGCCAGACGCAGATGGCTGTTTCATGGTCATTACCAATCGTCCGTGCGCTGTAGGACTGTCTTGTATACCTTCTGCAGTGAGATAGATAAGCTTATCGAGTAGGTGCGTGACCTCCACCTGTGGTGTTTGAAATCTGGCTCGATCCCATTGATGAGGCCTAGGGCGTACGAACGATCGGTAATGACCGTGAAGCTGCTGTCTGCGTCTGGCTTATTAAGGCCTTATCGAGCTTTCAATGTACTGTATGTGTGGTATGCGTGCTCTGGCACAAAGTTCGTTATCGCCCGTAGCCCAGCTGGCGGGTGGACAGAGAAAGGTCTTTTAAGATTCCAACCCCTTCAAGTGAGAGTCACGCGCCTGCTCGACAAGTATATATGTATACGTTGGAACTGTGTTCACCGACCGACTTACTGGACATGGCTCCATGTAGAGCCCCGCAGGTGGTGGTCGCTGAGGGCAACTTTTCTGTGTTTCTGGATTTATACCGGGCTGCTTTACTGTAGTGGGTTTCACCAAAAGACCAGTCAAATCACTGTTACTGCAAGTTCTTCTCTGTCTGCACAGCTGCGAAATCATTCTGCTCCAGAGTCACATCTCTTGTTTAAACTTTCACGCCTGCCGTTTTTGTGACGAACTGTACGTTCAAAACGTGAATCTGTCCATGAGTGATCTCAGTACGATATATGTCGTTTCAGCCCTCTTTGTGTACCACAGATCTAGTATGAGACCAGGGCGGGTATCTCATAGCTATTCGATTCTGTCCTTTTTTATGTATTACCAGGCGGGAGAGGAAGCCCGGGAAATAATTCCCACAGTTTTGGTTCATTACCTATCGGGATGCGAGTATCATTGCTTTCCATCTGTTCACTGATTGTCTCAGCAGGACTAAGTGGTGACGCAGCTCTTCCCTGGTGAGCTAGCTTGGTCTTTTTTATTGATTAACCGGTCTCCGCATGCGTGGAACATCTTTGATATGATGGTGATTTGTCGTACACATGCTGTCGAAAGTCCGGATTTCCGTTTAAATCTTCTTAAACTGAAGTTCCTTAGTTCGCATCGTGGTGACTCGGCTTCTTTGTAAGCTTCCCACAAGCCTCAATCAACTGAATGGTAAAACTCGGATGTCAATGGTTATTCGGTTCTCTGTCGTTGCTTGGACTTAATTTCTCTTATTTTCGGTTTCCGTGCTTATCGGCTATTTTTCCACGATAAATGCATTGTTTTCTAAAACCTCTGTCCCCCCCTTCCTGTGCGTAGTCGGGGGAACGTAGGCTATGCCGTCTTCATTCGATGGGGGTATTCATAACCCTCTGTGCGTATCGAGCGCGCATGATTTCTAACTCGGTATCAAAAACGAGCTGATTTTCCCTGGCGATAGCAGCAACATGCGCTGGATGTAGATAAGCACAGTCGCGCAAACCAACTGCGGTCATTAAACGCAGAAAATTTTGGACGACGCAAGGTTGCTACAGTTCCGAGACTAGAGTCATGTGACGCTGTTCCCATACAACAGACCACGTGTGAGATGCGTTGGAGCAAAAAGGCATGCTAGATCAGGGTATGGCACGCCGTAGTTAGGTGGCGCACCCATAAAAAAATGTCATGACTCCCGGCTCTCAGCAATAGCATAAACTGAATGCGTGCTCGAATGTTGTACCAACCCCCAAACCACGATCAGCCAGGAGAAAATGTGTTAAGGTCTGCAAATCATTCTCGCTGAAAGCCTGTGTGTATTTCTAACATCTCGTTTAGGTTGACTAACATTCTGTCCAATGGCCTTCAAGAAGAGCGGACTAGAAAAGTCGATTCGCCTCTCGGAGACATGTACCAATCAGGTTCCAAGGAAGCACTGTGGCCGCCGCCAGTGGCGGGGCGCTCTTGAAAGCCTGCCATCAGCACGCGAGGGAAGCGTGCACGTGATTTCCAGTGAGATTGACCGACTCTTTTTTGGGAATGTGGGTATTCCCAACACAAAGGCCTACGGTTTATGGACGGTGGCACGCCTAGGCTGTGGTTCACGCCACGCCAGCTCTTGTGCATAATACGCGCATCAGATAGTTAACCGGCTCGCAGAGCGGACTGGTTCCTAGGAAAGGGAAAAGCTAGGGTGATTCTGGGACTCCCAGTGCATATTCATCGCTATAAGCAATCTGACACGCACGCTTCAATCTATCATGGTGCACTAAAAGCCGCGGCTTCGAAGGCTACCAACTGGTGCTACAACTGAAGGCTCACCATCAGCCCTGAGTGGAGTGGCTTCATGACTCCTTCTTAACTTGGCCTCTGTAGCACGCATCCATGTGAAATCCGAGACGCTCACTCTCCTTTTTGTAAAACCCTGTGTCTATGAAGGCGGAAGGGAGGCAGAACGTGTTTGTCACGCGTAGACACACTCCTGTAGTTCTATCAGGCATTTGCGCCAAATCCGGCTAGGGCAGTGGACTGATGCCTGAGAGCGGGAAGAAAGCGTGAGGTTGACTCACTATAGGCAATCAAACATGCTTTTAACCTATCACGATGCAGAAAAGTTGTAACTTGGACACCTGTGAACTGCCGTGATGCCCGCGTTCTCTCAGGATGCCGAGTCAAACTCCAGTGGCTGCAGTGTGGTCTCTATCGCACTCCCACTCAGGTGACATTCGAGCCGCCCCCCTTCTTGTTCCCGCGAAATCCTTGTCCATCATGTGTGGACCTGACTGGTGGGTCAGACGTCGACAGCTGGTTTACCTTGGTTAGCGACTGCGTCCGATCCCACCTCCAGGCGTCCTGACTCAGTCTTTTCCAGCAGCTGAAGGGGGAGAGAGTGCGGCGGAGGCCGCGTATGTCTACTATCACTATGAGCAACTTCACGCGCAAGTCGCTATTTGGCGCCCACTATGCTGTGGAACCCACGGTGGATATCATTGTTTACGATTACCGACCCGTCAAGGCATGCGACGGCAGGAAGCTGGACTGACAGCCTTGAAGACAACGATTATTATGAGTGTATTTGTGAATGGACAACGAGGGAGAGCAGCGGCCTTTCATGACTGCTGAGCTATCACGTCTACTCCTCCCCTTAAACATACTGGGATAAACCATTTTCTATATCTTAATTGCGTTACATATAGTCGATGAAACCGTAGCCGGTTTTCAAGTTACACGTCCAATGAGAACTTAGTTCCCCGCTGCCGAGCATGAAACATCAATAACCGGGTTGCGTGTTGGGGCCGTTTTCAGTTGGAGCACATCTGGACTGCTTGGTCTCCTTTTTAAGTCCAGAAATGCGACGGGCGATTTCTTTTGTGCCGCCGGGGTGATACGTTGCATGCTTTTGGAAATGGACTGTCCGGATGTGTTTGCTGGGCTACTGTTGTCCGTATCGCTTGTAGAAGCTGCCACCTGGGCATAGCACCTCTACTTACTGGTGCTATGCCGCTGAGAAATACTGTCCCCCCTCCCCTGTCTTCCCTCGCAATCCTTCGAAACATCAAGGACAAAAGCTGGTATATAGTCGTCTCCTTGGGCAATGCCATCCTCCTCGTAAGGATTCCTGTGAACTTAAAAGGCATGAAGCATAGCTGTCTTTGTTAGTATTATCGTTGTAGGTATCGGTTGCCATAACGGGCTGCGCTGCAGATGCTTGGTACAAAAACGGAAGTCAAGCTGTCTCGTGGCACGCACTTATCGTGATGCTCGGATTCCGTCCAAAACCCACAGATACTGTGGCGCCACGCCTTCGATGTAGGCCTCCACTACGCCCTATCCCATCACCAGCTGGTTACCAGGCTTGTATCGTCGGCTGGTGTATTGACAAGGGAGAAGAGAGTGAGTCCGAATCTGGGGGACTCTGTCCGCCCACGGCACTTGGTGCATATTTCTCACTAAAAAATCTATCGCGCTTTTAAACTATTATGGTGCGCTAAAAACCGAGGCTTGGAGGGCTGCGACTGACGGGACAACTGGATTCTTCTAAGGGTTGGAAGTCAGACTCTAATGGCTCCACTCAATGTGTACTTTCATGCATTAGATTCAAACCGCCCTTGTTGTAGCCTGCTACCTGTATTGAGGTCAGGTCGTGTGTATGGCACGCGTAGACGGGCTGTTTAGCTTTGTTGGTCAGTGTGTCCGCGCCACCTCCTGTCGTGTTAAATGTGTGAAAGAAACCGAAGGGAGTTCGCTAGTTGCTGCGCCCACTCGGTGGGGCACTCGGACGTCGTTGCTTGCTACGTCGTGCTTGTTAGACCGTACCCTACCTCCCCCAGTCCCAGTGATCTCAACACGCCGACCTCGCCATGCAGGCGGCGTGGGAATGATATTGACAGTTCGATAGCTTTGATTGAATCGACGAATTCGTTTTAACTCGTTTGATAGGCACTCATTTGACGTTCGAAGTCTGTGAAATGGGTGCGCTGTTTAGCCATTTGATCATAGCCAATGACATTTCTAGATGCAATAAATCTTAAGAACCAACACAGCGGCATGTATACATATACGCAGAAAATCAAACAGTTTATAAGATGCCTGAACTGACTACAAAATGGATGGAAGTCAACGCTGCTTTATATTCAGGCAATTTTCTACGTTAAGCAGACAACCTAGGGCACATCTAAATAATTGCGCCTGTTTCAGTAGTAGTGTCGTGGCAGCTAAAGCCATAGGGGAGACCCTTCAGGCCCGATCCTAAATAGTTAGAGAAAGAGTAGGACGCCCGTTGGACGAATGTTGTATTCTGTACAGAACTATTGAAGAAGAGATTGGTAGACATTGTAAGCGGAATGAGAGCACGTCCGAAGCCGTGAGAACACCGTCCCGAGTGCGAAGGCGTGAGGGAGTCGTCACAGCGCCTACATCGAAGGCATATCTGAATCGGTCTTTAATTTAATTGGTCCGTTTGGGTAACTGTGATTGGTCGAGACCGCCTCCGGTCTTCTTGACTATGTCTTGACACCAGGCCCAGGTGGTTAAGGGAAGCGAGAGTGCGGTTGATGCAGTGCAAGTCTACTATCACTTAAATTTAATTTGCGCACAAGTCATTGTCCCTGCACCACCCTTCTTGGAAGTATACGGTGGGCATCGTCTGACTTCGACGGTCGAACTGTTGATTGGTCGAGAAACAGATTGCAGCTTTGCTACAGGCTCCCAGAGCAGGACCACTATTGTAGATCGTAGTAATCTGGTATAGCAATACTTATCGAGACAGCCCTCGTTGGTATTAGACAAGGTTTAGCATTCCGCTTAAAGCAAGTACTAGAAAAAGTGATGAACCATGTCAACGGGCCATCTTTTGTTTTTCACATTTGTAACTTTTAGGCACGTGAAAGTGTCCGATAAATAACCTCGAATTGGTCCTCTACCAAGATGCCAGGTAAAATTTTCAGTATTTGCAAAACTGTGTGTTTTATTTTCGGTTATAATGTAATTTTAAACTGAGCGTGTCCCGAGTAAGCTAATAAAGGAATGTTTTAATACTCGTATGGTCATCTGCTTGTGCATTCATGCGGTAGGGACATGGGAGCCCTTTTTTACCAGGGAAAGACATTAACAGGCAGAATGGTTTTACTGTCTCCTTTAGAAAAAGATACAGAACGTGGAAATTCCCTGGTAACAATCCATAGCAGAGCGTTTTTAAACGTAGAACTCATAGGATGATGATTTTCATTTGATCAGGAAGAAACTTTCGTTGTGGGCGTTCCCGTTGCACGGTCATGGCCTATCACTTTTATGTGAAAATGTGACCCAAACTGTCATCTGCAGGAAAATGAACGTCGAAGGAATCAGTACATCGGTAAACTCTTTCAGTAGCCGTCTTCTCTAGGAGGTTTTGTCACTCAAAAAGTGCGAAAACCGTCTCTACTGAAAAAAAACGAAAAATCGCCAAATATGCACTGACATGGCAAAGGCAACTGGAGGTTAATTAGACTCCACTATCGGAAGGCAAATGCCTCTGTTTCAAAAAAATATCATTTATATGACCGCTATTGTCAACGATATTCCCCAAAAGTAGAAGAAATCACACTTAGGGAGTAGAGGCCAAGCAATTATCAATGATGCAAGTCTGTAGGTGATTGCGCAGGGCTCCGTACATCGGCATCATATCGATACCTCAGTTGAATGAGTTCCTATCCCAGGCCCAGGGTTCAATAAATTCTCGGCTGCGCTTGCTTCCGGCATGGGTGATTATCTTGTCGACTGTGAAGTTGAATTTATGGTTCGTTTCGTAGTAGTGGGCAGCAACTTGCGATAATTCGTGGTACCGCCAACTTGTGTTATCATATGCGCGATCCCAGCATGTGTTCAGTTGGAACCGGGTATGTTCAAGAACATATTAGGCATGAGATGCGATACACTATCCCAGACTGCTCCTTGGTATTTAGTCAGTCTTTAATTCTCATGTCTCTGCAGCCTGTGGTAGGGTGGGTACTCGTAATTCAGTCCATCTCGGATGAGTGTGAATGAGGGACACATCAGGTCGTATTAAATTAGAGCACGAGCCACAAAGACGATTTTTTAGTTGAAGGAGAAAACTTAGAATCGGCGTTCAGAATGCAAGACATATTTAGGAAAGCAAGTACCCTACGAATGTTTTTCAAGTTCACACGTTTACATCGGTAGGTAGACGCTTGCCTCCAATAGCAAATCAGCATAAGTAGAGGAGGTGTTCACTAAAAGAGGTTTGTTTTCGTTCTGAAGTTTTCAGTATTGATTTCGGCTGCTAATCTACAGAGACCGGAGAGTCATCTGCATTTAGTCTGATGTGCAGATCGCCACTGCCGACTGTGAGAGAGTCGGGCCCCAGTTGGACCGTCGCATGTGTCGTCGTGTCCGCCCTCGGTGAGCGGTTCCGATTGTTTCCAGCCTTCACTTTCGCCCCTCTAATCGGTTCGCAAAGCCAGAGGGGGGGAGGCGAGGTTATGTGGCAGTTTATCGAGCCGTTGTTGAACCTCTAAGCTTCCTGATCCCGCCATGGTGCCTGATCGTCGCCTCGGCTCACGAAACAAATTATTCACATACAGTATGTGACCTAAATCATACAAAATGCCGAAATTTTCCGAAAATATTAATGTTCACTCGCGAACCGGAATCAACGCATGTACCTAAAGCTTTGAAATAGTAAGCAAATTTAAGCAAATTTAAAACTCACAGAAAACGTGAAAAGTAATATTATTTTGTTGAGAAGTACACACGTTTTTAAAAAGTGGCAAATTCTAAGAACGTGAAAAATCACTGTAAATGTGATATATAAATTTAAATATAATTGTCAAGTGATAGCGTAAGCATACCATTTTGTGCATATTAAGCGAACTGTAGGGGTCCAAGCAGTGGTTGTACTCGGAGCATTGTAGACATCAGGCCAAATCGCCGCTGTAAGTAAAAAGCAGAAGGCACCAGAATGAGGTATTTATTGTGGACAGAACACTGAGTTGCTGCCTCAGGCAGCAGGGGGGTCACTGGCGAAGCCAGGGCTACTGTCGAATGAGTCCAGCTATGTCACTGGATCTTGCCGCACTGGTGTTTAGTGCAATTTTTGCGCATTCCCGCTCGTCTAATGGGCTCATTTTCCCGAGGTCGTAACTCTTACTGTGCCCCTCTCTCAAGCGCAAAACATCGGTGAAGTAGGCTGGCCTTTTAGTCCAAACCTAGCCGGTGGGATATTTTGTGGGATTGTTTTTTTTGTTTTCTGGTCATCCATGCTTGGGTTTTTCCCTAAATAAGCTTAGTAGACGAGTTTGAGTGCTTTTCTTTTGAAGGTGAAAAAGTTTCCAGCGGCAAATCTGTTGACACATCGTGGTGCAACGCAAGTAACCATTTGTAATGAACGGTTAAACGTGCGAAGTTGCTTTTCCCAAACACTTGCGGACGTGCTCAGTAGGCGGCATGCTTAAGTAGTGCAAATTAACCTAAAGGGAAACGGGGTTTCGTGTGTACATGTGAGTGAGGGTAAATATTATGACTGAAGTTCCATAGCCCACAGTTTACAAGGGGTTTTTTACGTAAGGAGCGAAGTCCAACAGCATAGGTCATAATTTCCGATTAAATAGCCAAATCATCTTTTGAAGCCAAGTCAAAGTTCACCTGGTCGTCTTCGTTCAAACGGAACTGTTACAGCTTTGCACCAAACTTTTTTAAGAGCTGCATTTCATCCTCTGCCCGGTAATTGTCATCTACAAATGTCAGCGGTTCGTACGTGCGGCACCTATCGCAAATCTCAGACAATACTCGAGATGGTGACTAATCAGGCCCGGTCTCATGAGTTTTTTTCGGCCTTCTCGGTTTTTGCCAAAGCCATCTTTGAAGTGAAGGTGATGTGTGTTGTTTGGAAGCATCTTGAATCTCGATCAATTATGAGGTACTTGACAGTCATATTCTTGTTAACTGCATACATTTATTTAGCCACTGGGTCTGGCCCGCTGTGATATCCGACGATATTTTCGACCGTCGAAACTGACGACTATCACCACGTTCCTCATGGATTGGGTGCAGCAGCTGTTACTTACGCGTGGATCAGTCTATTGTGAGACAGAATTGCGCCGCATGTTTCTTCTCTCACCCCCACCATTTAGATGACAAGACAATAGTAAGATGCCAGGTGGTGGATTCGGTTAAACCAGCCTAACAGTCTATTCATGCGTGTCACATCCGAACTGATCTCCAATTACATTTATCAGGTGTCAGTATGGTCGAGTCGGGTCCCATCTATGTGAGAGTACCATAAAGGCCACAGTAAGTGGGAGCCATTGAAGTTTGGCTCTCAGCCCTCAGAAGAACCGCGTTGGAAACCTTTACGCCACGACTCTTACCGCGGGTAGTGGCATGTTCAAGGGTGAGGAGAGACGACACTTGGTGTCGACTGAGGCCCTTAGTCGAAGGTTATTATCCGACACCAAGGGTCGTCTCGCCTCATGGCTCACAGGCCGCACGAACTGCTGTCCAAGGTCGGACGTGCTGCACTTAGGGAACTCAAAGCCGACAAAGACCTTGTTATCCTTCAAGGGTATGTTGCTAAGGGTGCAACAGGCAAGACGCAGATAGCTGTTTCACGGTTGTTACAGATCATCAGTACGTTATATGCCTTGTGCATGTCATATGCAGTATATGTAGCACGTGTCCTATGACACAACGTTCGTTTATCGCCAGTAGCAGGCTGGCGGGCGGACAGAATGTGTTCGAGTGAGATCCTAACCACATCAGTGAGTGTCACGCGCTTGTTTGACCTCGTTATCCTGCCTGGAGACAAGGGGTGTTCCACGGTTATTTTGGACAGAACCTACAACCTTCAAAAAGCCAAAGGCTTACTGGAGGACCGTCAGTTAACTGTCTCTTGCGCTACCAACTCCGTAAGTAACGCTCACATGTGATACCAATGCGACGTTGTTGGCATTGGAACACTCGGGTGCGATATCACCAGTTGACCGACGCACGTCGAAAGCACAGGGCACGGCCTTGACTCGATTCTATGGCCTTTCAAAGGTGCACAAAGAGGGCGTGCCTTTCCAGCCCATCGTATCACTCAAAGATATGCTCCCTCTCATCCAAGCACCAGTTGACTGTTCAAGTCTGTCAACTAACTGGCTATTGGATTGGGCGAGGTGGCTGACACGGCGTGAAGACGGACGTCTAAGGTTTCACACACGACAGTTCGACCGTCGCAGTTCGCCGATGTCCACCGTATGCTCCACAGCATGGTGGTGCACGGACGGTAACTTGCGCGTGATAGTAGCCTTACGCTGCAGCTATCGCACTCTCCTCCTCCCCTACCGTAGACCAGCGTCATGACAGAGTCAATAAGACCGGAGATGGGAGAAGGCGCAGGTGGCTGGCGTGGCTGGATGCGCCCCTAAGCGTGCCTCCACACCTGGCTCGGATCCCACGGAGTGGAAGTGCCATAAAGGCAACATTAAGAAGGAACCATTGCAGCTTGACTCTCAGTCCGCCATTCAGCCACTCCACACAAAACACACTGGACTGACCACGCGGTCCGAGCTATCCCGCCAGTTGGCAACCTTCCAAGTGACGGCTTTTAACGCACCGTGATAGTTTCAAGCGCATCAGATTTTTAATAGTGAGGAAAATGCGCTGAGCTGTCGACCTCACACTCTCCCACACCCCCACAATTAGACCACCATCCGAGCCGGTCAGTTGTCTGATGCGGAAGTGGGGGCGGCTGCTGCTAACCTCGTCTACGTGTACTACGTACCCGACCTGCCCCCCCCCCCCAAAAAACACAAGCACCAGGATTTCATACAACAAGGGGGCGTGAACGGCTCACATCTCACATGCGTGAGATAGCCAGAGGTCACGTTAAGAAGGAGCTATCGCAGTCCGACTATCATACTACCAGTCAACCCCTCCACGCAACGCACATTGGAATGACTGCGAGTTCGCGTTTAATTGTCAGTTGGCAATCTTCCAACTCACGTCGCTTATCGCCCCGTGATATTTTCAAGCTCAGATCACACATGCAGCAGAGGAGCCCCATGGAGAAGTAGCCGAGGATCATACTTGCCTCTCAGCTATGCAGACTGAGAGCATATTTTTATGGTGTTGCGTGTGATTCTGTGAAGTGCATAGGCTGATGAGGAGGTGTATAGGCTGACGAGAATATATGTAGTGTTGTGTTATAGCCGGTGGTATTCTGCCGCAGGTTTTCATGTAGACGCATGTGACCTAATAGGCAGATGTGGTGTGTGAATGTGCTTGGGCAGGGCCGATGGTTGATTCGGATGCGGTGACTGTGTGTTGGCGCTCCTGGCACTGGTTCACCGGTCTCTGTGCGATGGATTCGCAAGTAACCGACCAGACTGATGCGTGATTTGCCTGTGCGGTGACAATGAGGACAAGATAGGACGGGAGATTAATACGGAGTCCTCATCGCTGGTACTGGTGGCAGTGGTGGTGGAGGTAGCAGGTGGCAAGTAGTCGGAGGTGGCTGGAGTGGGGCAAGTGGTGTTCATCGCCGTGATCGGCGCAGGGATGGAGGAGGGAGGATGGTGTCGATGATTGTGGTCGGTGGGGCATCGATGAAGTTGATATAAGTTGTTGGGGTGGTCGTCGTCGTAGGGTCGGAGGCAGGTGTGGCAGAAGTTGATGTTGTGGGATCGTTGTTGCTTTAAGTTCGAAGATATATGACCAGGCCAATTCCCGCGCGGAATGTGCGTTGCCAGTGTTGGCACGTTGGCACGCATTGGTGGTGTTGGTCAAAGGTGTTAATGACTTGCAAGCCGCCCTTTTGTCTTTAGCATAGTCGATCCGGTTGGCCTCATAGATTGCTGAACTAGTCTTTAAGGATCATCTTCACGCCTGTTTATCCAGGGCGTTGTCCTCCCAGGTCGCCGAGTTGATTTGCGGTTGCTTCAGTGATTTCTTGATGTACTTGTAGATCATGTCGGTTGTGGCGCTGTGTCGTCGGAAGCCACATGGGCATTCCGGGAGCAGGCCCTGCTCTTGGTGACCGTTCAGACGATTGCGAAGGATACGGGCAAACATCGTCCCGGTGATATTGAGCAACGAGATGCCTCTGTGATTATCACAGAGTTGCCGGTTCCCCTTCCGCTTGTAGCGATGGACGATGGTCGCATCTTTGAAATCCTGAGGAACGTGTCCTTGGCGCCACATCTCCTGGAAGAGTGTTGTGAGTTATGCCATCAGCTGGGGCCCGCCGCGATTGTAGAATTCTGGAGGGATTGCGTCGGATCCCGGTGATTTACCGCTGCACGGCCCGGATAGTTTCTGGTAGGAAAGGCGGCAGATCGAGGTCGTTGTTCATGTCCAATTGAGAGAGCCGGTCAATGGCAGCATCGGAGATGGCTGATGAGCAATTAAGGACACTTCTGAAGTGTTTGGCCCAGCGGTTCACACGTTGGGATTCCTCTGTCAGAATTGTTGTGCCGTCAGAGCGGAGCAGTGGTGCGGTTCTCTTAATGCAGGGACCGTAAATAGCCTTGATGGCTTTAAAAAAGGTTTTCATTTCATTGCGGTTCGTATACCCCTGGATTTCCTCAGCCTTTTGAACCATCCAGGCGTCCTGCATCTCCCGCAGCCGTTGCTGTACAAGGCGGCGACATTTGAAGAAGGCTGCTTCAGTGGCGTCAGTCCGAAGGTCCATGTAGGCTTTGTGTAGTCCATTATTCTCCGCAAGTAAGTAGCTGATATCGGCGTCATTGTCGTCAAACCAGTCCTTTTGTTGATGGCGTGCGCATGCGAGGACTTCGAGGGTGGTGTACTGGATGACTTTTCGCAGTTGACAACGTCGTGGTTCCACGGTGGCGTTATTATCTGGAGCATGCAGGTTCTCCAGTTTCTTGGTTATTTGGTTGTTGAAATCAAAACACTGAGCAGGAAAATTTGACAAAAAAGTATTTAATTTACCTGGCGGTCGCTTACCTTGGAGCTTCGTCAGGGTTGAAGTCAGAGCCTCATCTTGGAGATGACTAGGCGGTGATCCGTTCCACCATCGGCATCGCGGCTTGCCTTGATCACCAGTCGTCCTGTTGATATCGCCTCCGGACGAGAACATAGTCTAGCAGCTGCCAGCGCCGCGACCGAGGGTGCATCCACGTGGCCTTTTCCCGCGTCAGAAGGCGGAAGTAGGTGTTGGTCAGCAGGAGATGGTGTTCTTCACAGGTTCGCAGAAGAAGGAGGCCGTTATTGTTACAGCCACCGAGACCATGGGGACCCAGCACTCCCGGCCAGGCAACGTTGTCTTTCCCGACGCGGTTGTTGAAGTCAACAAGGACAATTAACTTGTCCGCCTTCGGCACCGTCCCCTGCAGGACATGCAGGTCCTCGTAGGATTCGTTCTTCGCCGCAGCAGAGCTCGTCATTTGGGGATCGTAGGCACTGATGATGGTGGCGAACTTGTCTCCCTGAACAGGCGGGTGGAGGCTCATCAGGTGATAGTTGATACCCTGCGGCAAACAGAGCAGTCGTCCCACGATGTTCTTCCGGATTAAAAAAGTAACACCAGCGTCGCGTCGCTCTGCCTTTGGCCGGCCGCTCCAGAAGAAGGTGTAGCCGGCAACCACCTCCTCCAGCTGACCCTTCTCAGAGAATCGAGGTCTCGCTGAGAGCAGCAATGTCCACCTTGTAGCGCGCCAGTTCCCGAGCGTCTAGCACCATCCTCCGTTCCGCCGTTCGCTCCTAGTATTATCTAAAAGGGAACGAACATTCCAGGCTGCTAGTGTGAGTGGGTTCACCCGAGCAGCCTGGAGGCTATGGCGAGAGGGATGGGGACGGCGGGTTTTGTTGTTTGTTTGAGTTTTACGACCGCGTATTTTTTGATCTGCGAGCCGCTGCCGGCTGCGGAAGACACGATACCGAGGATTTGTAAGGGTAACTTTTCTAGCCCCTTCCTCCGCGAGGAGGAAAGCAGTTCTCTGCCTAAATAGGGCTGCTGGGACATCCCAGCCAGCGACCCGAGTTAGCCTGGGCCGCCAACGGGGTTGCTGTCGTGCCCACCGTAGGACTTTTTGAGAGGGGGGAGTTGGGCGATTCGGGAGTCTGACATACCGGGTGTGGAGGCACACACAGCACCGGAGACCCTCACCTGGTTTAGCCCGCCGGTCGTGATGGTAGCCCGGAGTGCGGCCACTGGGAAGTGCCCAGCTACAAGGAGCCATAGGTGAGAGTTGGTTACCAATTAGAGGCGGCCACAGGAGCATTCACCACCTGTACGAGACAAATGGAGCGACCAAATGCTATCTGTGTGGTGCAACCCCTACACCCCACACACCTACACGCACACAAATTTGCGGTCTTAGCTACTTATCGAGGCGGACTTAGCGTGGCTGTGAACTCTTTTGACCCTCTCTCTATCTCTCTCTGGTGCAGCCTGTTATGCGTGTTAACCGAAACGTCGTAAGTGTCAGGCGCTTGACCCTTGGAACCTCGCAAGCTTCTGCCAGGTGCAACCGTACTTCAAAAACATCCTTGGTGAATGTTAGGTGGCTGGTGCTGCAAAAACGTGCTTTGGTCTGGAGTAAGTTATACAATTTTATTCGAAGCCATTTTTTACTCGAGTTGCGAAGAGCGGCCGCCAGCTGACCTGAAAAAGCCACCTCGTGGAGGGGTCTGTCTCTCAAGGAGGGGGTCTGTAGTCAGCGCGCAGCGCCAGTACCAAAGGCCTGTGATCTTCGTGACTTGGCCCTTTCACGAGACTCAGGTGGGAGGAGGAAGTGGGGGAAAGTACGGTAGATGCACCGCAATTGTACTCTCACCATAATCTTATTCACGCGCAAGTCACCGTTCCGGCGTCCAACCTGATTTTATGCACCCTATGGACTTTGTCAGTTACGACGGTCGAACTGCGATATCAACATCACAATGATCTCTCAAAGATCTCTGACGATCTTGGGCCTTGCGATCCCAGTTGCGGGTGGATTGAGTGTCAGTGTAGCAAACGCATTTTTTTGTTTTCGACCATGCTGTTATGCACGGGTCATCGCAAAGCCCAGAACTATAAAAATCGGGCGCTCATTTAAAATTCAAAAAGTGAGCATGTTAGTCCATCCAAGAGTCAGTGTCTGCACTTTACAGAAATATTGAAAAAGCATATCTCAGCTGCCAGTACTTCTCATAGCGAGCGACGCCTTATTTTGAAGGTATCATTCTGAAATTTCCCAGTGAAATGTCCTCCATTTACCGTGCATAAAAGTGATACAGAATACAGCACATAAATATTTGAAGCGCCACGTGTTGGCCGCAAACTGCGACTTTCGAAATCTTGGGCAGTCTTCAGCGAATTCGGTGCAAAATCTACCCTAAATTTTATTCACCCCAAATCGGTACTGACGTACTTTTCGGAGGACCTCATTATTATATGTTAAACAAAAAGGAAAAAAATCTATATATGACGACTAACTTAGGCAAACTGGTGTACAGTTAAGCAGACTCTTCTGTGAATGGTTGCGGCTTATTTTAAAAAGCCCAGAAACCCATGACAGGATTTTAACCTCGGGAGTTTATGTGGAGTCTCCGGGGAGAGTAAAGATGAACACCCTAAACAGGACTTCCTGTATGTGTTCGTTTACAGACCGGCTTCCATTGCTCTATTTTTGCAGTCATTAATTTTGGGCAACCTGGAGGAGGATATGCGCGGCCATGCGGAAAAGCCAACAGTAGACTGCTCTCCTCCTGCTTTGAATCAACCATCCCAGAGAGTGATGTTTGTTTTTCCAGTTTGTTTATCAGGTGCGATTGCAAGCACAAGAATTCAACCTGCTGACTCATGCAAAATGGTGCAACGAGACGGCGCACAAATTCGCAGAGGCTGTTTAACAGGACACACAAGCTCAAAATAACCCTGACCCGTTTCAACCGGATTTGCAGCCTAATTAAGGGAGATTGTACAGAGGATCCCTGGGGAAGATAAAATCCAGATCCCTCATTTCGTAGTCTACATGACAATAGTGGAAAACGAAAAACTGTTGGTATAGCAAGCACGAGCCTTCTATCCGCTTTATGTGAATTTTCGGCTTTTAATAAATCACCGAATTCCCTCGTGGGTAGAATGGGCGCGTCCGCGCGGGAGCCAACTTTGCCTGACCTTACATCGCTAGGTCAGGGTCATTATCCAGGAACTACGCAGTAGACTGGCTATCCCAGGAATTGTGTCAATCGAAAGTCTGAAAAAAAAACTTACTCAAGTAAAGTTCTCGTGTTTATTTTCCTTCAGTCTAATTCCAAGATGTGGCATTCGCGTCAGGATGCCGGCAGTGCAGCCAGCCTCCTTCTGGGCACCTTCAAAAAACACCGTAAAAATGACTACCTAAACAGCATGCAGTTTTCTCATTGATTTACGAAGCCATATACATTCAAATATATTTAACAGAAAATACAAGAATATCCTTTTATAGTGCTCATTTGGTAGGAATATACGCCTCCCTCGAATTTTATACGTGTATCTAGTGTATCTTTCGGTTTCAAGAAAACTTTTCCAAGTCCTGAATAATTTTGACCCCGACCTGTCGTTAAACATGTATATAGGGTTTCCAAACTAGAGGCTGTTTACATTTCCTCTAAAAAATCACAAATCTCTGTACGCTATAAGGAAGAGGTCACATAGTGCTAATAGATTTTTGCATAGGATGTGAATCTTGTTGTATACTTCATAAGCAGCATTGATAAATCGACCGCTTCGATGCTTTATGAACGGACATTTCACGATCTTAAAAAGCTCCCAATTATAAACATTTCTGAAACCGTAAGGTGCACTTTCAGGTACAAAATCTGAAGAAGACGTCATTTGCTACCAAACGAGTACAGAAAAGGATATTTTTATTCATTTTTTCTACAAAATACCTTTAAACCTATAAATGAGCATCGAATATCATTGGGAACAATGTATGCTACTTAAGTCATCCTTTTTACAGAATTTTGTTTTCGCAGGTGGCTAGGTAAGGGCGCCTAAACGGAACACGGGAAGAGGAACTGCCTAAAATTCATGTGGCTTTGCGCTAAATTCCAAGAAAATTATGTTTATGATTAAGATGAGGGTTGGGTTTGAGGTTAAGGTCAGAGTCGCCGTTAGGGCATGATTAGGCTATGGGTTCAGGTTATTATCGTGTTAACTGTGGAGTTAAGGCTTAGTATAGGGCCAGGGTTAAGATGAAACTGACAGTTTAGTTTTATGCCAGGATTATTTTTAGGCTAAGAAAAAGGTATATTTATACCCTTCCTGAAATTTATCGCAAGACCACCTGTTGCAGGTGGGCGGGCGGTTCCTGTTCCCATGTTCCGTTTATGTGACCGTACAAGGCATCCCTGTCGTAATTTCTTTCGAATGGAAAACCCATTTCAGAATTTCTGTTGATATTTCCTGAGGTAAGCAATCTACTGCGACGTCCCATACTGTCGCTCTACCCCCTCTAGCTGGTAGCCCAAAAAACGTCTGTTGGGCGTGTTTGTTGACTTGCGCGTCTTCCCTCCCCCCCCCCATCACGTCTCGTGCGGAGGATATATTCCCTACGCCTATTGTTTTACTGCACTTTTAAGCTCATGCAAGCGAGGCCAGGTCAGGCAGGAAATCACTTGCACAGGTTAGTTTGCAAAAGCGTTTAGCAAACCTAGTAGAAAAGGGCGGAATCTTTTCGTTACACTCAGCCAATTTGGCTGACGCAACTGCTCCACTCAGCCGCCGGAGGCTTTCTGTGGCAATGAGCTCCTCTGACGTATGGGCGAGTCTAGGCGTTCTGGTGCAGCAGGAAATTGACTGTTTTTTTAGTTCATGTCATCGTAACCTTGGAGGACAACCGGTTGTTGTTTTGTTGTTTTGATCGTCGTTTGTTCTGCCCGGTAGTCCTCGCGGGGGCACAGCCCACTGGTCGTCCAAAAACCCGTTTATACCGTTGCTCGCAGAACAACGGTCGTGTCGGACAGTTTGATGAAGGGGTGGTTATGTTTTGTTCCTGAACTAGATTGTACGCACCCTCGGCTAGCCCTCCGTTAAGCCAGTGTGAGGACCTGGGTGAGACCTAGTTTCGATCGCCGGCAACCTTCTTAGTTCATGTGACACTATCACCTTCGCTGATGACCTTTTATTAAAGAGAAGTCTGAAACTATTGATGCTCTGACGCTAGACAGTCCGTGACTGTATGTTCCCTAGATTCAACACAGACTGCTTATTGCCATTTTTTCTTATTTTTTCGGAAATTAATTGCTAACTTGCAGTAAATAATTCTCAACTAAGTTTTATAGGTGTAGGCCGAAAGTTAATAGGAATGTCTGGGTCGAAATCCATCAGCTACAACAGGATAACCGCTTAATATTCATTAAACCATCAAAAGACAGTTATTAGTAGTAGTAGTAGTAGTAGAGTAGTTGTAGTAGTAGTAGTAGTAGTAGTATTAGTAGTAGTGTAGTAGTAGTAGTGGTAGTAGTAGTAGTAGTAGTAGTAGTAGTAGTAGTAGTAGTAGTACTAGCACTAGTAGTCGTAGTAGTAGTATAAGTAGTAGTAGTACTAGTAGTAGTAGTAGTAGTAATAGTAGTAGTAGTACTAGTAGTAGTATTAGTAGTAGTAGTAGTAGTAGTATAGATAGTAGTAGTAGTAGTAGTAGTAGTAGTAGTATTAGTAGTAGTAGTATTAGTAGTAGTAGTAGTAGTAGTAACTTTTGCCATATCCTGAAGTAGCATCCGTGTTGGTCTCACTCACCTACCACGTGGCCTATTAAGGGGGACGCATCAACAATAACTGGTTAAATGCTATAGAAACCATAAAAGATTTAAAGCGTCTAGTCGTTCACCTCTCGTGCCATCATAAGTTTTCTGTGAAATCTAGCAACAGGTAACAGCGAGTACATTAGTCTCATCCTCCTTTTCAGAGACCAGGAGGAGATATTGATTATTTAAACACCCGTTAGTCAATGGCATGACCAAATGACCAGAATTCAAAGGAACAACGGTTCCTGTCCTCGCGCACTGTTTTGCATATGTTGATTAACACTTCGGATGGTCTGGTACGACGAAACATGACTTTCCGTTAACTTCGGCTTCCTCTTTGGTCTGTTTCAGGGCGTCCAGAGCACCGACTCCGGCTTCGACTCGGAGCATGCACTTGCCTCTTCAAATTGGTGGTCCACTGCCAGTCAGACTGCCTCCGAGCAGTCTGATTTGCGTGGGTGCGACGCTGGCGGTGACGACCCGCACCATTCCCTCGAATTTGGCTCTTCTTTCAACCGCGCAGGTAGTTGCAGCACCGACGGCGGTGGCGGCGGCGGTCTGTTATTTCCACCCAACGCTGTCGCTGCTGCTGCTGCTGCGGCTGCTGCTTCTTCCTCCTCCTCCTTCAGCGGCCACCACCTGGATGATCAGCTGTTTGATGCAAGAAGTAAAGGCCGTGATGGCCGCGGCGGCGGCGGCGGCGGGGACGTTCAAGTCGCCTCTTGATGTGCCGCCAACCTCATCAGCCTTTCGCTCCGCGCTGTGGGCATCTTGGCCACTGTCCCCCACCGGTGAGTTTGTTGCCCAGCGACCCTCGACGGCAGCGGTGGACTTGCCCACTGGTGTTGCCTCTCCTGTCTCCAGTTGCTGCTTCTTTGATCCTACCCAGCTTAAACAAAGTAGGTTTTTCGAGTTTCTTCTTTCGCCTCTCCACTCCCGGCTCTGTTTTCCCAGCCCTCGTTCCTGACATTCCACAAGTGCCGTTTCCCCTTTACCTTTATTGTCACTAAAGGAAATGTTCCTCATATTCTGTGGTAATAATTAATCATTCGTGTTCAGCAGCATGGACTTTTACTACATAAGAACATGTTTAACTTCCTTGTCAATTCTACTATAAAGATGAAGACTTGCAGGGCATCGGCGTCTCTGTCTCGCTCTTCGTACACACCCTGATCCACCGAAAAGGTTAGATCAAGTCTTGACCTAAGATTTTGGGCTAGGTGGCCGGTTTTGCATAAGACCGCCGTCCACGCATGCCACAACAGGGCTACCGCCCTCCCTCGTATCCGAACCAATTTTAATGCGCAAAAGGACCGGCATTGAGGAGGTACATCGATCACCTTCGTTGGGCCTCGATTTATGATTTATAGCACATATCGTTGTCAAGAATGGGAACGATAGAAACAAACTCCTGATTAACTTTAAGAAATAGACGCGCATAGTAAAGATGGTTTACCGTAAACCCGACAAAGGTACTAGCTAAAACCCCAGAAACGTGTTTCGCCTATGTTTCTGCTGCTGTAGGACTCTGCAACGAGGGGTTCGGTTCCTCAGTGGGTCCCAGTGCAGGACATGGAGTCAGGTGATTTGGACATGACTTTTTAGGACAGACCCGAAATTTAAGTGAACATTGGGGGTCGAAGACAATCAACCACTGTGGAATAACCACGTAATGCCCATTCTACAAACAAGTAGTACTGCAAGTAGTATGAATCTTATATGGCAAAGACGTTATACCGTACTTCCGACATAGATACTAGCTAAAAACCCAGACACGTGTTTCGCTGATGTTTCTGCAGGACGCAGCAACGAGGGGTTCGGCTCCTCAGTGGGTTCCCCAGCATTCTCTGTGCGATTTCTGCTGTATGAACTCCAGAGAATATTTATGTTCGGATCACTCTGACTCTATATCTTGCTCTTAATAATGTCAGAAATTATTTCCCTGACGCGCATAGTGCTTCCACGTGGCTAGACATAACAGGAAAGGATTTATGTTTTTTATCGTTGAGCTTTCGAAGAAACTCAGAAATTAATACGAAAATTTGAGGCAAATCCTTAGGGACAAATCCTTCCAGCCTTGTTCTGAAGATTGATGTGGATATTGGAGCTGGAATCCACCAGTTTCAGTGAACTAGCCATGCAGTATTCACAAACTGCCGACAGGCAGCCAGTAGTATATACGCGTTGCTTCATTTTAAATACTGAAATCACTGACACCAGCTAAAACACTAAGGCACGCCTGCTTCGCTGATTTGATGCTGTCAATATGGTAAATCATCCCAGAAATAATCTTTTGTATTCCGTTGCTTTTCTGGTGAGTTTTGGTTGTAGGAGAGGAGGATTGGCGACCGTCGTGCCTCTCTCAGTAGCGTCGCCGTTGTGGTAGACTTCTGAGCCGAGTGAAACGAAGCCGGAATCCCATAAAAAATGTCGCACAGGGGGGATGTGGTAGCACGCCTGGATGCATTTTCACGCCGCGCTGGTATTCTTTAATCTGTTTTGACACCGGCGTCAGGTGAGTGAGGAAGGAGAGAGTACGATAAATGCAACGCAATTCTACTATCACCCCTCTGTGGCACACACGGTAGTCGTCGTCGGAATCGATGGTCGAAGATGTTCAACGAGACCAGTCTGAACGTGAGTTGACAACGAAGGCGTTTCGAGCGGAAGTTGGTTCGATTCACCTCAGTCTTACCCGATTGTCGGCTTCCCTTGGCCTCCTCTAATCGATCGGCTTTGCGTTTGAATGTTCCGTTTTTTTACGGCAAAATGCCATGCTCGGCTCCATAGAAGTCACCTTGGTGCAAGTTCGCTAGCGTCTAATCCGTGATCACACCGTGGTCGTAATTTTTTACCATACCCGGGGGTCTGACTTGTGAGACGAGCATCTACTGGCCATTCCGGATTCTAATGAAGGCAAAAGTCGAACTGCCTCAACCAATCAAAATCAGGAACTATCGTGTCGGTGTAAAAATGGCTGCGTTCGATGTGGTCTCATCGACTGTGGTCTGTTTTTGATAAGCACTTGGGTTTTACCCGGAAGGTATGGGAGAAGAATTGGGTATTGAAGCTGCACAAATAGGTCAACTGCTTTGCTACGTTCGTTAATTATTCCACAGTCGACAATCTGGACTGTTCAATCTCACATGGTAACTGACAATTTCAGTGTGGGCGGGCATGTTATTGTCGATCGTCACTGAAGCAACCTGAGCCGCCATGCGGCCGTGAGCACAGCTTCAAATATCATTAAGTTGTATGGGAGCTAGCCTCCTATTCCAACTCATTTTTCGGGTTTTGTGGATTTACCTGTACACAAAACCCCGTCTTGTTATGGTATATGCCCACCACAGTTTTTTGAACACTGATAAACCAGTTCTGCTGTCATCCTGTCTGATTTGTTCAGTGAGAAGGATTTCGTGAAAGTCGATGGTTCATGGTCGCCATGTGAGTGTGCTGTCTATGGGTTCTTGCAGTATTTTATAGCGCAGTTGTCTTCTCAGACCTCCGCTCCCCGCGACCTTGTGTTATTGTCACCGCTTCTCCCCAACTGCTTATTTGCCAGACCCTAGCCTGATTATTTTGCAGGCAGCTTTAGTTAAAGGCCTTGTCAACCATCCGTGACCTCTGGGCGTGGCTGCTACCCATCAGCTAGGCTAACGATTGAATTCATCTTCCCCGATATTGAGTAGCCTGCCTGCTCGCCTGCCTAGAGTCGGTTCTCATCGTCACATTGTTTTTGGTCGCATAAATTCACAGACCTCGAAATATTTCCTTTTTCCAAGAAAGCAGGCATCCCTCCAAGTAGCCGGGCCTAAAATCCTTCGGAAATGTCAAATTAACGCAATCAGAGTACATGTGTACTGACTAAAATGCGTTCCCATTGGTGGCTGTTAGGATGCCTTATAGTCTGCTGCGCATTGTGCCTCAGCGAGCAGGTGCTGGAGTAGTCCTGTTTGTTAGTGTTGAGGACAGGCCGGTTTCCTCTCGTCATGACCCCTTTTCCATATTGCAGTTGACTATACAGCTGGACTCTCCTCACCCGGAAGCAACGGCGTGAAAGGTGGTATGCCGTCGCTGGCACGATATGAGACGGCTACCGAGTTGCTGCATCCGCAGCGGCAGCAGCATTCGTCGCCGTCTTCGCAGGCAGTCTTCCAGATGACCGGCCGACGCAAAACTGCCTCCCTGTCCTCCGCCTCCACAGCCCCGCGGGGCGTCTTCCCGGGCCTCTCCTCCTGCGGCCCTCACTCGCCCTCGGGTGTGGTCGGGCAGCTGGGCTCTCCGCCCTCCCAACCTCGACAGCAACACCACCATCAGCACTATGAGATGCAACACGCGCGGCATAGCACAAAGGCCTTGGGACCTAGCTCGCAGAAGTTGGGAAGCAAAGGCCGGGTCAGTCATCTCAGTAGTTTTTTTTTCGTGACTAACTACGTTTTTATGACAAAAATTATTTAACAATTTTCAAGTGTTGTACTTAGCACAGCAAAGCACCAATTAAAGTTTGCGTATCCTAATATACGGATAACTTGATTAGTTTTCGCCCTGGTAAGAGTAAAACTAATGGGTGTGTTCACGCATAGCTTTAACTCATATTTTTAAGGGTAATGCTAAAAGATGAATTTGAAATAACATGAAGATGTTTTAGGGTTTCAGTTTTATCTATGTTTGGTGTCTAAATATTAAAATAACCAGCTTGAAGCGTTTAGCGGGGTTCTCAAGAATTCATGAATGTCCAGCTCTTCGCGGGTAGCTGTGGTCCCTGACCCCTGCGAATACCAGGATTCGATTTTAATTCAGTCTTGTCCAGTCAATGCCATGTCACCTCTACTTATCGTCCTTAAATGCATTTCGCACGAGGTCGTCCTCGGGTTGGAGCTCCAACTCTCATAGTCTTTTCCGCTCTGGCTCATCAGTGCCCCTTTTAAAATTGGCATCGCAGTTAGTGAGTGTGGCGAAAGACCAACAGCACGGTTATAACTTCAACAGACAGATAGAGTTGAACCCGTAGAGTGCTTTGCGTGTGTATTCTGCCTGCGTTCTGTTTGTACACTGATCGGCGAGGATCCGATATGTCAATTTCATTTAGATGGACATGTTATACATAGTTTAGCGTCTTATGTTTATTCGTTAAAGTTTCGGTTGGGATTTACGGCTAGGATTATGTTTTAGAGTTAAATGTAAGGGTTAGGAATTAGTTTAGACGTTAGGGTCAGTTTTAGTCAATTGGCTTAGGAATTAAGGTCTAGGGTAGGAATTTAGGGATATGGAATAAATTTTGTTGTCAGGCTTAAGCCCTACAGCTAGAGGAGGTTTGGGTTTGGGTTTAGGCTTATGGGTTAAGGTATGGCTTAGGGTTTTGGGCCTTCCCTGTTTTCGTCCCGTTTACAGTGTTGGTTTTCGCGCTCTTTTCTTAAGCCTTTTTTTGAGTATTTAAACAAGGCTATGGGCTACAGTAATGTTTTGGATTTTTCAATCCCAGCCTACTTTGTCTACCGTCGCCTTGATTTGGAGTCGCTCCTTGGACTTGCATATTAGCTCCTCACCCACTGACCTCTTCGTACACATAGTTCTTATTCTGTAGATCGTTTTTTATGTAACAGGATCAGCCGTCACGACTCAACCAGTTCTCTGTGAAGTCACTGTCTACGAGCTTGGGTTCCAACTGTCTCAGTGTCGGTGGCACCGCAACTGTCGACGATGGTGGCAGTGGTGGTAGTTTTCTCTCGCCCGCCAACCCTGGTGGCGGCGGACACCCGCGTAAAGCTGCGAAGGCCATCGCCGTGTCTGAAGGCGGTGGCGGCGGCTTCCCCGTTTGCACCGTGACGGATAGCGGCAAACCCGTAATTGCAAAATGGCGGCGTGCCTGCAGTTTCTACCTGCGCGGCCACTGCAAAAAGGAGGACTGTGAATTTGCACATGACCTTACAAAGGTCACCTGCAAGTTCTGGGAGCTGGGGGAGTGCTTCAAGGGCTCCACGTGCCCCTTCCTGCATGGTTACCCTCCGGAACTGCTGGACGATCTCTCCACCACAACTCCCCCACTCTCGACTGGCCCCACGAGCAATGGAACACCAGTCAGCTGAGTACCGCTCTGTGCAAAACTCTCCCCCTCCCCTCCCCAGCCATTCAATCTCGGCGTGTTTTGCTCTCCCACTCCAGATTTCCTCTCTATTTACTTCTTCTGGAACAAAAAAGGCTATGTTCATAGAGGTTTTCCAAATACGCGAAGGGTGTGTGCGTGTGTGAGATGAAACGAGCGAAGGACCTCGCTCGTTCCACTTCCTTGTTAGGCCACTGAATACCGATGTTTTGTTGATGTTCTCTGCGAGCGCACACGCAATTACGGATTCGCCCGCTCCCGCCTTCCCCTTCTGGTCATTTTAGGCTTGTCTCCTGCAACCATTGATGTGGCCGTTTTGGTCGTTCCTTTTGCCGAATTTCATTTTCCAGGCACATCCTGTTCTCTACGATTCAATACTTCTTGTCTTTTGACGAAACCCAGGCTCTGCTACGACCTTTCTCCCGAGGGTTTTAGTCTACTTTTTGACTCATCTATCCAGGGTTCATTTCGTGTTGCCTTTTGCATGCTCAAACAACCCGATAGTTCTTTTTTCTTCTTCCCTTTCCTTGTATTGACGCAAAATAGGAAGCGATTTTTGTTTTTCCCCACCTATAATAATTTATCTTAACTACAATTTACTCAATTACCCCTGCGTTTACCTAAGCCACATTAATATTGATTTAATTTATGAGCCGCAGATGAGTCAAAACAAAATAGTGACTACTGATCGTAGGAGCATTTGGTGATCGAAGCTCGTCTTCCCTTTTTATTTTTATCGCCTGTTGCATGTACCTCCCTGCTCCCCACCCCATTTGTGTGTGTGTGTGTGTGTGTGTGTGCGTTTTTATTTTCTGTTCTGTCCGCCAAATATTGGGGCTGCTTCCCCTACCACTCCGCCTCGCTCCCCTCTCACCTGCACAAACTTTCGGGGTCCGAATTTCAAATATTGTTGTCGTTGTCCTAGTCTTTTCTTTCTGGCTGTCTGAAGCCCTGGCATGGACGTATGCCGGTCTGAATATTTTTATTGAGCACCTCAATAAAGAAGGAAAATATGCTTCTGTGGTGCGCAGTTTGTTTTGGATGTGATCGGGCAGTTGTTTGTGGACGCCCGGTTGCTCATATACCCCTGGGGGCCAGCTCACAGCCTACATGTGAGTTTTTTCCTGCACTTGCTGTGCCTCGAAGCAATGCGTCGGCGTAGAAGTATCCTCAATCTCAGACTCGGTAGTGGCCGACTGACGACGCCCTGTAGCATAATTCTGTCATGGCTGCTAAAAATTTTCGACTGTTGATTGCCGCCACACAACTATGAGGCGAACCTGGTGTGCAAACGTTTCCTCGCATCTGGATGAGGAGTGCCACAATGTAAATTTTACGCAACGCACAGGTCGAAACGACCTTCACTCCTGACCAATAGGTTGATGAAGGCCCTGTGAGTAGCAATCAGAAGTCAATATTGGATACTGGGCGAAATACTATCCTTTTTATCGATTCTAACTGGTAACAAGTGACAAATTTTGCTGGAGACGAAAACTCTGTGTTGCTTGCAATTGACCTTGGTGGTAATGAACTTGGACGATGCCTAATGCAACCTAAGATCCTTATTAATACCGACATTGTAGCTTGTTAAAAGTACCGTAAGAAACGAATCGGAAGGTGAAAGAGGACCTTTACAGAATTATGAGTCAAATCCGGCACTGAAGTTCTCAAAGACTTCAATGCACGGGGTCACGATGAATTCATTGCTATTAGGTAATTATTACAGTTTTCATAAGTACCAGCATTGAAGATGTACTAAAGGGGTCAGAGGGTACGTTGGGTTGAGGATCACATCAGGTGAACAGATTATTGGCAGGCTGGCCTTCTCCTAGGAGGGAAAATTTAATTTGGATGGTCCGAACAACTGGAAAATTTACTGGCATTACTTGCGTCAAGAGACCGATAAACGCAGTAGCCGATCAGGTGGAGCCGACACCAGGATTGTGCTAGTGGATTTTCTTTCCCATCAACACAGTGCCCAGATGTACAGAGAGACAACTTCGGCCGAACTGTAGCCATGTGTGAGCCAGTTTATTGATTAACGTGGGGTGCTTTAAGGGGCAACTGTAGCACACAGGGCAGTTCAGCCGACTTTGTCTACCATTTGTGCGTCCCCCTCAGGTTGGACGCAGCGACGGTGGCTTGCGCATGAATTAGTTTAGCGTAGACTGGCAAAGCCTCTATCGCACTCCCTCACTACTCTGGGTCCAGTATCAAGACAGATTCGAGAAGACTGGAGGTTGGATCGGTGCTGACGGCTCATAGATCTGAACTGCCCGACCGTGTGTGTTTGCGTGCGTGCGTGCCACACATGACCTATTCCCTCAAGAAAACGTTGACTTTTCGCACTAACGGGGATGCTGTAACATATGCACGACCAAGAAGACGAAACAATGGCACCGAAGGTGTAAAAATTGTATAATGATCTGAGCGCGATCTCCTTCCAGTCGAAAATAAGTCAAGACTGTCGTCAAAGTGTGTCTATTGTGACAATAAAACTCACCAGTCAGAATTCCAGTCACAAGAGGCTTTCGAACAAGCACGCATGAACTAGAACATGAAAGTCTGTTTGATAGCATATAAATTTTTTGTGCTGAAATTCGGATACATAACGGAGGTCACATGTCATTTTTAATCACAATAGTAGCTTCACTTTGCGCGGGTGACTCTGGCGTGATAGGACAGTCACTTTTTGACCATATGCCTTATATTATATAAAACCGTTTAGAAATAAGCCGGTGCTTGCACTCAGTTTAATCAATTTTTCTCCCTTATTTAAAATGTCGGATTGATCTATGCAAAATAATAGAAATTAGAGCCAAAAAGCGAGTAACTTCATAATTGTGAGGCTGATCGTAGTCTATGCAAGCTGTAGGGGCCCACCTCCGGGCGCAGGCTGCAACGCTGAACCTCTCGCGACCACTTGCACGTGCATACCGGTGGTGGTCAATCCCTGCCGTCCTAACCGACCAATCATCTTCAAGGCTAACTCACGCATGAGCTCGCTGGACGTACTGTGACGACTCCTCACCGTCTCACTCTTGGGACGGCTCCGGGCGTGCCGTTTTCCGGCCGCCAACTTCTCCTAGCCTCTTCTCCAATAGTTCTGTACCGAAAACACTATCCTTACAACCGGTGTTCCACTTCTTCTCTTCTTATACGGCATCATTCCTGAAGGTCGCAGTGGCTAGGGTCTTCCTTAATAACTTAAGCTGCCGCGACAAATCTAGTATCTGCTCCACTTTCTGCAAACCTGGGCAGCTTTATCTTGGTAAAAGGTATTGAAAATGTTCACTCCACATCTGTGGCCAGAAAATAAATACTTTTGGTGCCCATCTGACGCAGCAGAATTAATCAAAGTGATGCTTTTTAAACGACAAAGAGTTCGTGATTCGCAAAAAAGCATGACGCACATGACTTCTGATGAATGTTTAGTCTCACAAAACTTTTAGATGGTAATAAGAGCATGGGTTCCACTCCTGACTGCATTCGTTGATTACGTGCCACACGCGTACTCCGAACAAAGTCCACTGTCTAACCTACTATTAGCCTCATATGCCTTTACGTGCGATCTGTCATGCATTTATCCTGATCCAATTTTTCTGTAGGCATGAGAAACGGCAGTTCAACCTTAGTAGCCGAAGATATCCACCATTAAGCCAACTCAGTGAGCACATCACCAGCAGTATGCGCATATGTTGATTTATTATGAGGCAGACCTCACTCTCTCTTCCCTCACCCACCTTGCTCCGGCGACCGGAGGTGGCAGCGGGCGCAGAGAAGGGAAACTTTAAACAGCCGTCTGCACACGAGCTGGTCCCCAACACATGTACGAAGCTGTTGTGAGGACGACTCGGAGTTTATGCTCTTGACAGCGCCATGAATGCCACATTAAGAGGGAGCAATTGCAGTCTGACTGTGCGTCCTCAGAAGGACCGTGTATTCATGTCAGTTGGCAGCTTTCCAAGCCACCACCATTCCTAGCGCGTCGTAAGAGCATTAAGCACGCCAGATTTCAGAAGAAGAAGCGATCAATGGAACATGGTGCTTATTGGTCTGACCTTTCGGACGTTTCGAGAGAGGAGTCAAAGCGTCAGGCCAATAAACAGCATGTTCCAGTGATCGCCTCTTCTTCTTCTGAACTACTTTCTGGAACTCGCCTGTTCGCTCCTATCAACATCTCAGATTTATTATGGTTAAGAATGCGCCGATTTGTCATGGGTGCTGGGTCCCTCACTATCGACCGCGCTCTCTTCCATGCCCTCTCTGTCAACCAGTTGATCGTGTGTTTGGGCGCGGCTTGGAGCACGCAGATCGCGTTTCATCTGCAACAGTCGATGCTGAGATGAGGTGTAACGCGCACGGGGTACCAGGAGCTGGGCCGACATAAGGTTGAGCCGAATTATATGCATGTTTGGCAATTGCTCACTGAGGTTACTGCATAGTGTGTAAGTGGGCGCAGTGTGATTAGTTTAGCAGGTTCCTGCAGTTTTCTTGTAGTGAAGAAAGTAGGAAAAGTGAGGAGATGTTGTAGGGCCATTAGCATACCTAAGTCAGAGGGAAAATTTTCCCACTTATGCGTCACCTTCTCCCCATCCCAAAAAATGAAAATGGTGGCTTTCCACGGAAATAAAGGGCTCACCTGCTTGTCGCTTCCTGCAGTCTTGGCTTTTACCTCAATTTTTTAAGGCGGAACCGGTTTGTGCCGCAGCTCTCTCTCTCGCTATGCATACACCTATCCTGCTCCCGAGGATACTGCATCGTGTATCCACGCGTAACACCCACTAACTCCTTCCATTACCCTTGAACCGACCTAGCGTTAAAGCGTCTAGAACCCCGCATAAGCGAGGATCGCCTGGCTGTCGCCTGACTCTCAATCCTGAGTGAAATCCTCCTTACGTTTCAATTTCACCAGAGCATGCACTGCGCTGATTCAGGTGTAAGTTGATTCTTCTCTGTTTCAGCCTCGCCCTCTTTTTCCTCTCCCGGCGGTCTGTCACGGCCTGTCAACCAGTGAGTGTCATGGCGACTTAACGACTAACAATAAGACTCACATCTTGTTCCCAGCCCAATTTGTGTTTGTAGGGAGTGGCCGACTGGTGGACTGAGAGTCGAGCCGCAATGGCTCCTTCGTCATGCGTCCTATAGGGCACATCCCGACCGGGTGTGGCGGCACCTTTACGGACGGTTCCGACTGCGCCAGCCACCAGCGTCCCCCACCGTCTCCGGTCTTCTCCTTATGAAATCGGGCGCAGGTCAGGGAGAGAGTGTGGTAGATGCAGCGAAAGTCTACCACTATAAACTAAATCATGCGCAAATCACCGTCTCTGCGCCACCAAACTGCTGTGAAGCAGTGGAACTCGTCAGAATAGACGATGGCGCTGTCGATATGAAAGCCTCCTTATTGTCACGTTAAAAGCGGGCTCATTCTGCGTTTTACCTGACCAAATTTTGCCAAAGCACGCTTCACCTATTACGAGGATGCCAAATAACTTTATCACTTGAATGTCGCATAAATGGCGTGTTCGTTGATGAACGCTCACCAATCGTTAATGGAGCTCACTCGTCCCACTCTGCATTGGGGCTCATTCTCGAGCCCCGCCAGCAGCTGCACAGCGACCAGAAGTAGTAGTGGTGTAGTGGTTGCAGTATTCGTAGTAGTATTAGAAGTAGCAGTAGTAGCAATAGTAGTAATAGTAGTAGTATTAGTGGTAGTAGTATTAGTAGTAGTAGTAGTAGTAGTAGTAGTAGTAGTAGTAGTAGTAGTAGTAGTAGTAGTAGTAGTAGTAGTAGTAGCAGTAGTAGTAGTAGTAGTAGTAGTAGTAGTAGTAGTAGTAGTAGTAGTAGTAGTAGTAGTAGTAGTAGTAGTAGTAGTAGTAGTAGTAGTAGTAGTAGTAGTAGAGGCAGATTAAAAATGCCGAAAAAGACAATGGAGACTGTAAAGGCCATTTCTGGCTCATCAACCCGAGAGTCGACCCCGCGAACTATTGTTAAGTTACCTTCACTTCTGTTACTATTACTGGCCCCTGTGCGGCTGCGGGCAGGGCTCGAGAATGGCCCCAAGGCAAAGCGGAAAGGGTGAGTTCCGTTAACGATCGGTGAACGTTCATCAAGGACTGCAATTCAATATTCCCGGTCTAAATTGGTAAGACATCGAGCCCATGGCTCAGTGTCTAGAGCGTTGGACTTCGGATCAACAGGTCGTGAGTTCGAGCTTCGGGTGGGACACCACCTGGGGTTGGGTGTGACTGGCTGATGCAGGTTTTGAGCCAGAAATGGCCATTCCAATCTCTCTTATCTTCGTCGCTATTGTTAAACTATGTGTTTTTACGTGTCGTCTGGCTGTCAGTTGACTTGCGTTCACTAGAAAAATCAATATTTGTGATTTAACCAGGTGTGTGTGTGTGCGTACCGGGGTGTAGGGGTACTAGTTAGGGGTAGCACCACACAGATAGCATTTGGTCACTCCATTTGTCTCGTACAGGTGGTGAATGCTCCTGTGGCCACCTCTAACTGGTACCCAACTCTCACCTGTGGCTCCTCGAAGTTGGGTTCTTCCCAGCGGCCGCAACCCGGGCAACCGTCATGACCAGCGGGCTAAACCAGGTGAGGGTCTCCGGTGTTGTGTGTGCCTCCACACCCGGTATGTCTGACTCCCGAAATTCCCACCTCCCCCCTCTCAAAAAGTCCTACGTTGGGGGTGACAGCAACCCGGTAGGCGGCCCAGGCTAACTCGGGTCGTTCGCCCACTAAAACAAAACCATGACAAATAGAGGAGTTTGGCAGCCGTCTGGGATGTACGAGCAGCCCTATTTAGGGACAGCACTGCTTGCCTCCTCGCGGAGGAAGTGGCTAGAAAATGTGCCCTTAACAAATGCTGGTTATCACGTCTTCTGCAGCCGGCCGCGGCTCGCAGATAGCAAAATACGCGGTCGTAAAACTCAAACAAACAACACTACCCCCCGTCCCCATCCCCCTCGGCATACTATCCAGGCTGCTTGGGTGAGTTTACTCACACTGGCAGCTTGAACTTTTCGTTCCCTTTTAGACAATCATAGGAGCAACCGGCCGGAACGGAGGACGGCGCTAGTCGCTCGGGAACTGGCGCGCTACAAGGTGGACATTGCTGCTTTCAGCGAGACCCGATTATCTGAGCAGGGTCAGCTGGAGGAGGTAGGTGCCGGCTACACATTTTTCTGGAGCGGCCGGCCAAAGGCAGAGCGACGCGATGCTGGTGTCGCTTTTGCCATCCGGAACGACATCGTGGGACGTCTGCCCTATCTGCCGCAGGGTATCAGTGATCACCTGATGAGCCTCCGCCTGCCCCTTCCGGGAGACAAGTTCGCCACCATCATCAGCGCCTACGCGCCGCCAATGACGAGCTCTGACGCGGCGAAGGACAAATTCTACGAGGACCTGCACACCCTGTTGGCGACTGTGCTGAAGGTTGACAAGTTAATTGTCCTTGGTGACTTCAACTCCCGCGTCGGGACGGACCACGCTGCCTGGCAGGAGTCCTGGGTCCCCACGGTCTCGGTAGCTGTAACGATAACGGCCTCCTTCTTCTGCGAACGTGTGCGGAACACCGTCTCCTGCTGATCAACACCTTCTTCTGCCCTTCCGACGCGGGGAGAAGGCCACGTGGATGCACCCTACGGTCGCGGCGCTAGCAGCTGCTGGACTATGTTCTCGTCCGGAGGCGAGATCGACAGGACGTGTTGGTAACCAAGGCGATCCGCGATGCCGATTGTTGGACAGATCAACGCCTCATCATCTCCCAGATGAGGCTCCGACTGCAACCCCGATGAAGGCCTTAAGGTAAGCGACTGCCAGGTAAGTTAAATACTCTTTTGTTAAATTTGCCTGCACACTGTTTTGATTTTAGCAATCAAATAACCGAGAAATTGAGAACCTGCATTCTCCAGATAATAGCGGCACCGTGGAAACACGATTGTGCCAACTGCGAAATGTCCTCCAGTTCACCGCCCTCCAAGTCCACGGACGCGCACGCCGTCAACACCAGGACTGGTTTGACGACAATGACGTCTGACATCAATAAATTACTCGCGGAGAAGAATGGACTACACAAAGCCTACATGGATCTTCGGACTGACGCCATCAAAGCAGCCTTTTTCAGATGTCGGCGCCTTGTATGGCAAAGGCTGCGAGAGATGCAGGATGCCTGGATGGTCCGAAAGGCTGAGGAAATCCTGGGGTATGCGGACGGCAATGAAATGAAAAACTTTTTCGAAGCCATCAAGGGGACCGCACCGCTGCTCAGCTCTGACGGCACAACACTGCTGACAGAGAAATCACAAATTCTGAAGCGTTGGGCCGAGCACTTCATAAGTGTCCTTAATTGCTCATCAGCCATCTCCGATGCTGCCATTGACTGGCTATCTCAAGTGGACACGAACAATGACCTGGATCTGCCGCCTTCCCTACCAGAAACCATCCGGGCCGTGCAGCAGATTTCCAGCTGTAAAGCACCGGGATCCGACGCAATCCCACTGGAAGTCTTCAAGCACGGTGGGCCCCGGCTGATGGCAGAACTCACAACACTCTTCCAGGAGAGGTGGCGCCAAGGACAAGTTCCTCAGGATTTCAAAGATGCGACCATGGTCCATCTCTACAAGCGGAAGGGGAACCAGCAACTCTGTGATAATCAGAGAGGCATCTCGTTGCTCAAAATCGCCGGGAAGATCTTCGCTCGTATCCTTCTCAATCGTCTGAATGGTCACCTATAACAGGGCCTGCTCCCGGAAAGCCAATGTGGCTTCCGCCGACACCGTGGAACAACCGACATGATCTTTGCCGCCCGCCAGCTACATGAGAAGTGCCAGGAGATGCGAACTCACCTATACACTACCTTCGTGGATCTGACGAAAGCCTTTGACATGGTGAATAAAGATGGACTGTGGAAAGTCATGCAGAAAATTGGCTGTCCGGAGCGGTTCACGCACATGATGTGTCAGCTTCATGAGGGTATGACGGCGCACGTCACTGACAACGGGACGGTATCTGAAGCATTCGCAGTGACCAACGGAGTTAAGCAGGGCTGCGTATTGGTCCCCACCCTCTTCAATCTCATGTTCTCTGCTATGCTGATGGACGCCTACCGCGATGAGCAGCCTGGGATCCACATCGCCTATAGAATTGACGGGCACATTCTCAACAGTCGGCGTATGCAGGCTTCAACGCGTGTATCTACGACTACTGTTCATGACTTGCTATTCGCTGACGACTGCGCACATAACACCGTGACGGAGGAGGATATGTTAAGATGTATGGACCTCTTCGCCGCAGGCTGTGCCGATTTTGGATTAACAAGCAGTACAGTCAAAACGGTTGTCATACACCAGCTGCCATCCCGCGCGGAAAAAAATGCTCCCAGAATCAATGTCAACGGTGCTCAACTCAAACACGTGGAAACCTTTGCTTATCTAGGAAGCACGATGTCGCGCAACACGAGAATCGATGACGAGGTTGCCCAACGGATCTCCAAAGCTAGTCAGGCCTTCGGCCGGCCGCAGGCCTCCGTGTGGAATCGCCACGGTATTCACCTGAACACCAAACTGAAGATGTACAAGGCCGTCGTCTTGTCGACACTCCTTTACGGAGCGGAAACCTGGACCCTCTACTCGAACCAAGCCAGGAAGCTTAATCACTTCAATCTCAGCTGCCTCCGCAGAATACTGAAGCTGAGATTGCAAGACAGGATCCTGGACACGGAAGTCCTGGAGCGGACCGGAATCCTCAGCATCCATGCCATGCTGAGGCAAGTGCAACTGCGATGGAGCGGACATCTGGTAAGAGTGGATGACAAGCGACTACCCAAACGACTTTTCTACGGAGATGTCGCTACGGGTTCTCGCCGGCAGGGAGGTCAAAAACGACGTTACATGGACACTTTGAAGAAATCGCTGAAGCAACTGCAAATCAATCCGGTGACCTGGGAGGCCCTCGCCAAGGATAGACCAGCATGGAGAAGATCCGCGAAGACTGGCTCAGCAATCTATGAGGCCAACCGGATCGCCACTGCAAAGGCCAAAAGAGCGGCACGAAAGTCACCAGCGCCCTGGACCAACGTCGTCGATGCCCAGGCCCTGCCAACATGCCCACGCTGTCAACGCATCTTCCGCGCGCGAATCGGCCTTGTCGGACATCTTCGGACGCAATGCACCAGCAATCCAACAATTCCAACTTAACGTCAAATTCTGCCAACCCTCCTTCAGACTCCTCCACCCTCACTCTCGGCATCAATTCCATTACTCACACCATCGTAGAGACCACATCCCTATACTCATCGCCTGTTACCCCCACCACCGCAACTACAACCGCCTCGCCTTCACTACCACCAACACCATCAGCGATGGGGAATCTCTCCTAAGCTGTCCTCAATGCGACCGCACATTCACCTCACGCATCGGCCTAGTCGATCACTTGCGAATCCGTCGTACAGAGACTGGTGAGCCAGTGCCCGGAGCACCAACACGCAGCAGAGATTGCCACCTCCACTGCCCTCACTGTCCTCGTGCATTCACTCATCGCATGGGCATATTCGGTCACATACGCATCCATGACCGCGGAATTCACCACAATGCCGACAACACCGATACACCATGCACACCCTCCGCTCCTGCCATTCTTACCACCACTGCCACCCCCACTACCATGAATGACGTCCCCCTAGCCTCCACCGATTTCTCCTGCCCGCAACTTCAACTCACGCATCGGCCTGGTTGGCCACCTGCGAATCCATCGCACGCAGGCTGGTGAACCAGTGTCTGGGGCTCCGACATACAGTCGACGCGCCCGCCTTCACTGCCCTCACTGCTCCTGCACATTTACACACCGCATGGGCCTATTAGACACATGCGTATCCACGACAACCTGCGGTAAATCACCGGAGGCTAAGCCACATCAGCGCACACCATCTACACTAATACATAGACAACACCCTCACAATCATCATAATATACCTGATGTAATCCCGATTTCCTACAAACCGTGGCTTGGAAGGCTGCCAATCTGACGCTTACACCAGACCACGCCGTCGGCCCAGTGTATGTGTTGTGTGTGTCGTGTGGCTGACTAGTGGACTGGGAGTCAGACGGCGATGGCTCCTCCATATCCCCTGATTTAGTGAATCCCGGTGTGTGCGTTACGGGGGCCATGTCGTGCTGTGGGGGCGCGAAGAAGGGTACGTCGACACGTCAGCCAATGCGCCCACTCCCACATGAGACAACTGAACGGCTCGGATGGTGCTCTAATTGTGGGGGTGTGGGAGAGAGTTAGGTCGACAGCTCAGCGCATTTTCCTCACTATTAACAGTCTGATGCGCTTGAAACTATCACGTTGCGTTAAAAGCCGTGGCTTGGAAGGTTGCCAACTGGCGGGATAACTCGGACCGCGTGGTCAGCCCAATGTGTGTTTTGTGTGGAGTGGCTGACTGGCGGACTAAGAGTCAGGCTGCAATGGCTCCTTCTTAATGGGGCCTTTATGGTACTCCCACTCCGTGGGATCCGAGCCAGGTGTGGTGGTACGCCCGGGGGCGGCTCTGCCCGCGCCAGCCACCTGTGCCCTCTCCCATCTCCGGTCTTCTTGCCTCTGTCATGACACCGGGCTCAGGTGGGGGAGGAGGAGAGAGTGCGGTAGCCGCAGCGCAAGTATATTATCACTTAAAACTAATCCATGCGCAAGTTACCGTCCTTGCCTCACCTTTACGTGGAGCATACGGTTGAAATCGTCGGAATACGACGGTCGAACTATCGTGTGTACGTGATCAAATTCATGAAACGGATGATGGAACTTAATATCATCAATTTAAGTCCTCCAAAACGTCGAACTTACGTTAACCGGTAAAAATGAATGACACTCAACCCAGTCGAATGACCGCGATTCCCTCACTTATCTGGTATTTCTGCATCCTAAGTGTCTTGTTTACTCCTTTTTTATAAGTGTCTAATAATATGTTCAATTGAATGCGTGCGTAGCCATTGCTATGAGCAATAATTGTGTTCGCACGATCTCAAAATGAGAACAGGTGGGGAGCTGCTTCTCCTTCACATTTGCTGGAGGCTTGGCTCCAGTCAGCCCGAGTGGTCTACACTGGCCGGCCTATAAAAGGCATCGGCAATGTTTTTTGTGAATTTGACGAAGAAATTGCACAATTGGTACCGTGTTACTGTCGGCAGACTTATAAAACTGGACCACCATGTGTGCCTTATCAGCTCCCTCTTGGATTTGTCTTTCCTTTAGCGTTTGAAATTGAGTGCATGACCACTTGAATCTCGATGATTCTCTTTGTTTATCCGTGCTACTTTCAACCCTCATCCACTGGCAACGCCCGAACGTCCTTGAGGAAAGTCAATTGCTGGCGCTTACTGCCCCATCGAACGATTAGGAAATCTGTATATTTTACTTGTGCCAGATTAAATTTTTTGACGTTTGTCACCGAAAGTTTTGTCCTTTTCCGAATGACTTCATTTACTGAAAAATGCCATTCCCGAACAACCTTCACCTGTGCTTTTTCTACCCTGCACAGAAAGGACAAGATCCTTGTTAACATTATAATTGTTGGCTGCATCTTATGCAACGCGTACTACTGCGGGTAGCTTGTCAAGATCGTAGCGTGTCGTTGGTATTGCTGAATTATGTTACCACACCAAAAAGTGATAAGACCTGCCTTGTTCGGTGCCTAGCTCTCACCTTCGGAGTGCATCTTGTTCGGAACTGGTACGGATGAAACGACTGAAGGACACTAAAATGTCGGAACGTCGAAAGTGCACAGAGAAGGATGTAATGAGACAAAGCCACAGGGTTGTGATCTTATTTGGTGTGTCCTACTCGCGGGACGGTATTGCCTCCCCCGTTTTGGAAGTTCGTGTCCAGTGTTAATCCAGAATGATTGGATGGGGGTAGAGTACGTCTAATTCTTGATCGACAAGTATTTACGAAAATGACAAAGAGCGCATCGCTCAGTCATTTCCGGCCTCCTGAGCGTAAGGAAGGTTTGGAAAGCAGTGCAAAAGCTTTTCCGGAATTGAACACCGGGGGAGTATAGAGCTACGTGGATTGGCGACAACAAATGAACCTTGGCAGTGAACATGTGATACCAGTCGATTCGTCTAGTTTTTAGTCTTGTAGATGGGTCACGTGAATGTCATGAATCGTCCCTGGGCCGGCGTAGACGTGGCCTGACTGGATCACGTGGCCTGGAAGACTGCGGAGGCCGGACAAACGCATCACATTTTAAAGAACACCGTTTCGTTGTGCCAACTTGCGTAACTGGAGGCTTGCTGACGACAATTGTAGCGGCGAATGGTTGATGCGCGTACTGAAGGTGATGTATGCAAAGGACGTGGTCATTATTGATCAGCAAATCACTGATGAGGAGTAGATGCGAACAGAGGAGAAAAGGTACGGACAATTCTAAAATGATACTAATAATACAGCCCCCATCGAACGCAACCTCCACATGCACAGAATGTGACCTAATAGGTGAAATATGTCTAAATTAATGGAACCTCATTAACCAAACCGAAACCAGGGCGGACGCATCCGCAAAAACATCAAAATAAAATGGTTTACCTCCAAATAAATGAAGATGCTAAATAGATATTGCAAGTGCCCTTTCGGTGATCAGAAAAGAAATTCCTCACTTAACCAAAAATTTAGTAAATGCGAAAATTCGTGTTAGACGAGTACAGTCGAGTTTGAGAAGTGCATGGCGCTTTTATATGCAAATATTTGATTTACGTATAGACGCGTGTGCGCTTAAACAAGGATTTTTACATCCATTTTCAGTACATACACTCCCGGGATTAAAATTATATGAATTCTTGCAGAAAATTCGAGTGTGTTATTTCCAGTCATTTGTTGCAACAAATTGCTGTGATAAACCAAGAAATGCTTCCGTTTTGTACTTTCAAAGAAGTAATTGATTAAAGCCAAGATTATTTCGCTTGGCTTTGCTGATGGGGCTGTCACAGGCAATAAATCATACAGACTTGCTAATCAGACATTCACACATCGATAAAACGTCTGGTTGTCAAAAAGTAACATTTTACTCACTATCTCATTCTTCCGATTCAATGAGAAGAAAAAATTCATTTTCAAGTGCAACATATCCTGCTGAGTGAAACTCTCCAGGTTAAATAGCTTCTCTCCGAAATAAGAGGAAGCTCAGATGCTCAAACTAAGCCTATGATGGTTTTTGGCATGGGAAATTGCCCGGATGGGGGGTGGTGTAGAATTTTGCTTACATTTATAAACATTCTGACCAGTAAAATAAAGTAAAAACAGAGTTCGCACACAAAAAGGAAATTTTGGCCTGGGCTAAACAAATAAGTAAAATACACGACGTTTTGGAGGCCTTAAATTGATGATATTAAGTTCCATCATCCGTTTCATGAATTTGATCACGTACACACGATAGTTCGACCGTCGTATTCCGACGATTTCAACCGTATGCTCCACGTAAAGGTGAGGCAAGGACGGTAACTTGCGCATGGATTAGTTTTAAGTGATAATATACTTGCGCTGCGGCTACCGCACTCTCTCCTCCTCCCCCACCTGAGCCCGGTGTCATGACAGAGGCAAGAAGACCGGAGATGGGAGAGGGCACAGGTGGCTGGCGCGGGCAGAGCCGCCCCCGGGCGTACCACCACACCTGGCTCGGATCCCACGGAGTGGGAGTACCATAAAGGCCCCATTAAGAAGGAGCCATTGCAGCCTGACTCTTAGTCCACCAGTCAGCCACTCCACACAAAACACACATTGGGCTGACCACGCGGTCCGAGTTATCCCGCCAGTTGGCAACCTTCCAAGCCACGGCTTTTAACGCAACGTGATAGTTTCAAGCGCATCAGATTGTTAATAGTGAGGAAAATGCGCTTAGCTGTCGACCTAACTCTCTCCCACACCCCCACAGTTAGAGCACCATCCGAGCGGGTCAGTTGTCTGATGAGGAAGTGAGCATCACTGCTGGTGACCTCGTCTACGTGTACTGCGTACACGACCTGGACCCCCAAACACAAGCCCCAGGGTTTCACACAACGGGGGGGCTGAACGGCTCACATCTCACATGTGTGAGGTAGCCAGAGGTCACGTTAAGAAGGAGTCATCACAGCCTGACTATCAGACCACCAGTCAGCCAGTCCGCGCAACACACATTTTACTGGCTTTGAGGTCTGAGTGTAATTGTCAGTTGTCAATATATCACGGGGTGCTTATCGCCCCGTGATATTCTCAAGTTCAGACCACACATGCAACAGAGGAGTCACATGGAGAATGAGCCGAGGATCATACTTGCCTCTGTCTCAGCTATGCAGACTGAGAGCATGTTTTTTGTTGTGTTGCGTGTGATCATGGGATGTGCAGAGGCTGATGGGGAGAAAGATAGTGTTGTGGTATAGCCGACGGTGTTCTACCGCGGGTTTTCATGGATACGCATGTGATTTAATAGGCCCATGCTGTGTGTGAATGTGCATGGGCAGTGTGGACAGTTTAGTCGGGTTCAGTGGGTTTATGTAGGTGCTCCTGGCACTGGCTCGCCGGTCTCTGTACGATGGATACACAAGTGACCGATCAGGACGATGCATGATGTGCATTTGTGGTGACAATGAGAACAGGATCACATAGACCATAGACATTTGTATACATGAAAGGTACGATCCAAAAGCAGTGGACTGTTCTGAAATCCGGAGTCCGGGAGACATGCTGGAAGGACTATCTTCGTTGTACTGGGATGCCAAGCAGCATGTCGCTAGCGCAGTCCTGTGGTAGAACAGAGGACTGTCGGTTGACCAGAACTCCTGAAAATTATACGTCACTGGCGATAGCCAGCTCGGCGTAAGGGTCAGTAGGGCATAGACCATTCACCGAGCGAGCGCAGGGTCTCTTCTCTAGTACAGCCGCCTGGTCTAGTACAGTGCATTCTCACCTTTCTCACCAGCCATTCACAGGCCTCTGTATATGGAAAGGTGAATACGTTGAACGGATGTCTTAGTATTATCTGCCATAAATGGCTCTCGACACGCGCACCCTGAACCTAATCACCAGCTCAACTGGTAGATGGTGCATTCTCCATTCAGTCAATTCAAACTCTTCTTAGTTTGAATAGTATAGAAAATGCGATTTCCAGGTGGTAAATAAGAAGAAGAGGAAGAAGAAGAAGAAGAAGAAGAAGAAGAAGAAGAAGAAGAAGGGACGTTTACCGGGAGAGGTTTATTATTTGTCGGCTTAGTCAATCGCCAGATGAATTTGCCTGCCCTATCTCATTTTACGAATCTTCCTGTCAAGAGCAAGTCTCGGCATGGAAAAACCGGAGCCGCTAACTATCTCTGCGGCCAACAAGGACGGGAAGTGAAACGCACCATAGTGAGACGCCGGTCGATGCGGCGTCACAGGCGGTCGGCGAAGGTGGTGGCAGCGGCGACACAAGGGGACGCAGCACACAGCCAATACTTGAATGGCCGTTTCTTGCTTCTTAGACCTCATCAGCCAGTCATTCCCAACCCCAGATTTTTCACCACCCGAGGCTCGAACCCGCGACCTGTTGCTGTCAATATTCCTGATCTAAATCGGCCAAATAACGAGCCCGCGGCTCAGGGGTAAGAGCGATGGACTTCTGATCAATAGGTCGCGGGGTCAGGCCTCGGGTGGTGAGTAACGTGGGGTTGGGTATGACTGGCTGATGAGGGCTAAGGAACCAGAAACGGCCATTCCAGTCTCCCTTGTCTTTGCCAGCACTGTTCATCTGCCTATGACAGTATCTGCTGCGCGGCTGCTGGTAGGCTTAACAGTGAGCCCTATGGCAGAACGGGACGAGTGAGTTCCGGCAGCGATCGGTGAGCGTTCATCAACGAAAATCTCATGAGCGTGAAAACTAGGCTCAGTAAGATTACTTCGCCTGCAGCTGACAAATGTGGAGAGCCAACTTTTAGGAGGAAAGTAAGGCAACTCAGAATTTAAAAGGGGACGAATTTATGAATTTGGCAGGACTAGTGGGGTTAAAATTTGCAAATAGAAAGGGAGGGGTGACAACGTAGTAGTAATTATCGAGAATCACTGCAGACACCAAGGCTGGAACTGAATCCTTCTCAACCCTTTAATCCACAACTTTTAGCGTTTTATGATAGATTCGAGCGTGTCTGGTTGTTTAAAACGAGGAAACAAAGCCCTGGGGATCCTAGGGTTAGGAGAAATCATCCTAACCGACTCGCTTGCACGCCGCCCTATCAATCCGCCCACCTACCGCGCGCATGCTGATTTCGCGCCAGCTGCCGAAAGGATTGGAGGTTTACCCAACCCTATGATCCAGAATGCAAGCATAATGGCGCATGTACTTCATATGGGCAAGGTCCAATACTTCAACGAAGGAAGCCTTACTAGGAAGGGCACAGGTTAAAAATGTACGCGTTAGCATGGATGATAGGATTGGGAGTCGGATCTGCTGATACCGTTCTCGAAGGCAATAGGAACAGCACTCAACAATTTCGTGGTAGTGGCTCTGTGCGTTGCCGTGCTTACAGGACACAGTACGGACTGTGGGTTGGTTTCAGGGAGCATGTGTTTATGCTCAAATGCACCTTGTTATACGTTCATTTTTCTGTTTAAAAGCATCATAGTGTCAGGGGTTGACTGGAGATAGAAATAAGACGACGCACTTGCACCAATTTTATATCCCAGCTAATTTATGAAAAATGTTTCTGCCATAAAACATTTAAGATTTCCTTAGTGGCCAGACAGTTATCTTTATAGCTAATCAGGAAACTTACTGAGTTTCTGTATTCCGTATTAAAATAAGAAGTCAGCCATTGCGGTACGCCAAAAGGACTCTTATTGCGTTATTTTACGGTTTTGTCCGATAAAGCTGGCGAGAAGAATAAATTTCGCTGGCGATGACCTAATTCTGTGAGGTTAAGGCCTCGTGGAAACAGCTCTTTCGTGGCCGTGATTTCCACATTAAACTCACTTCGCGCAGGCTTTTGTTTGACTCAGCACTGCACTGACCCAAGCTTTATGGCGGAAAATTTGAATAATCATGTTTGAATGCTTCATTGCGTTTTCTGGCGCCAGGTGTTCACACGATTTAAAGCACTTACTTGGTAGTCCTAACGGATACAACTCGAGATTTTGATTTTTCCCTGCTGCATTTAACATGAGGATTTTTTAACAATGCGTTCTCCCAAATTTTTTCTAATTTAGTAACCATGGGGCATATGTTAAGATAATCAAATGTTGATGCCAAGCGTGACTGGCCAGATATTTCGGTATACATTCAAACTCGGATATTCGTAGAGATTATGAACCACAACTGCTCGCGAATAGTTCAAGTCGGTGAATAATTGAGACCACTACCTAAACGCCTGAAACTGCCTATTCTTCAACCACCGTTATTATAAAGAAGGCATATTTTGGGTTTAAAAATTAATATAATGCCTTTTATTAAAACTAATTGTTTTTTATAAAAACGGCAACTTTCGAAAACGTAATAAATAGGGTTAGCTAATTAACCTGAAGTTTTAATGTACGGAATGCTTGTCCATGCAAACGAACGTGTGTATAAAACACCAGCAGTAGGATATTTTTGAGAATAGTCCTTTAGTGTATATTCCACAGAAGTTTTCTTCCAGTTTAAGGGCAATATAAATTATGGCCGTTACCAAACAGCCTAAATTTTGAGTTTGTATTCCAACACGGTTTTAGGATAATTAGCGATCTCTTCTTCCGTTTATATACATTGTTTAAGATCCGTTTGACCAAGGTAAACAAATTTTTACTTGATTGCGTTGGCATGGACGTCACAGAAATAAAATATTTCAGAAGGTAAGATTCTGATAGGCTGGTCAGTGACTAATAAATTAAAATATAATTTTTAGGTGAAATCGAAATAAAATACTTAAATGCCAAAATTTACCGAAATAGTGCGTTCTGAAACAGTCTTTCTAATACAGATGGCCGTCTGGGTCACATTAAAAACTCTTTAATAAGATATTTCATTGATTAATGTCTGCGTACTCAGTCATTTTCCAAGATCAAGTCAAAGAAAAAATGGGGAAGTTCGACTAGTTTTTCGACTTCGCTAAAAAATAAGGGATAAAATGTCTGCTGAAAATGAAAGAACTCACTTATTTCTTTGTATTTGGAGCGTTTTTCGCTATGCTTGCTTACTTTTTGGCCCAATTCTCAGATTGCAAATGTACAACCGTGCGGCCGAATATATACTATAATTTTGCAAAGAAATGTCAATCTTCTGCCCTTTCCGTTTCAATTTTCCGTTTTCATTAGTAATCAATTGCAGATCGATATTTTCTGAACATCTTTCGCATACGGTGTGACAGAGAAAAATGACGGCATGTGGCGGCTTTTCGTGTAGATGCTTGTTTACAGTCCCAATTATCGGTGTGCTAAAACAAAATACACTTACAAGTTTATTACCGAGTTTTTTAGCATAAGTAATCACAAATTTTGATACTGAATTTTTAAAACTAACTCCGCCCTTGTTTTCCCGAAAACAATTTGATTTCTCTTAGCTCCATTTACCTGATTTTCGTGAACGCAAGATCAACGTTTCCGTTCTCTGAATGGAAATATTTAAAAATGTTCTAGCTTATATTAATTTTCGTTTATAGAACAACGCACACAAACAAGAATGTTTGGTCCAGAATGTTCAATAACGTAGGAAAACACCTGGAAATCCAAAAACATCGGATTTGGCCCCAATTTGCCCAGTTTTGCCTTGAATAAACAGACGTGGCATGAAATCCTTATTCAACAGCATTTTGCGCCTCAAATCCATACAAAAACACAATCAAGAACTACAAATGTGTGCCATCCTACCGTTCAACATTTCAAGGATGAAATTTCATATTTTAGGCAATTTACTGTATGTAGTGCACCTAAATGATTAAGCATGCATTAAAAAACGAACTAATGAGAAGTTTAAGAGACAGAGATACGCGTTAGTGAGAAAATAGCATTTTTAAAGTTTTAGCAAAAAAAAACCTCCATTCACCGTGTATATGAGTGGGTAGCAAAAGAGCTAACACCGAAAGATGACAAGCGATAAATAGTGAGCGAAAGCTGCAACTGTCAACATCCTCAACGGTCGTCCATGAATGAGTTGCAAAATTTGCGTCAGATTTTCCTCCTTCAAAAATGTGCTGACGTCGTTTGAAAATGGCCTAATTATTGCAGTTGAAATAAAAAAAGAGTGGCAAGTAGCAGTAGCTTATCATAAAAATTGGCCAGTCTATGTATATATATAAGAAAATTCACATGTGAGTGGAGGAGAAGAGAATATGGTGGCCCAAGTTCAATAGCCCGCTGCAGTTTGCGTAAATTTCGCGGGTACTTGCCAGTTTTTAATGTTGAATGTGTCTATATTAATATTAATATTTGCAATATAGCCAATTATTTTTACGAGAAAAATTATTGAGTCAGGAAAATAAATGAAATCAATTTTCAAGTATTTTAAGTATGCTCTATGAAAAAATCCGCGAATACTTAACCACAAATAGGCAATTGGTAACAGTATCCCGGAATGTCGTGAGAGTGTTGTGCACAGAAATTGCAATTCTCCTTCCTTTCCTCTACCAAGGAAATGAAGGGTTTAAGTTTATGTTCAATATTTTGGTTAGGGTTAGTGCAAGGGTTAGAGATGGAATACTGGAGTAGGTACCGTTCCTGGAGTCTAACCTCAAGTCAGTTTGTATTAAATGCTGGGATTCCTGTGTTCCTTGACAAAGGCCAGGAGACCGGAATGTCTATTTATGGCTTAATAGCCCTATGTAAGAGTAATCAGTTATTCGTTTTTATAGTTCAAAGGTTTCTACTATGACTGGGGTACACAGATGTTACAAAAGGCGGATGCTTTCGAAACTTGGTATGTAGCACTTCTTAACCGAAGCCGTTTTACACCTTAAATCCAGACATTCACACAGGCCGAAAGGTTTGGTTGAAAACCATGTTTTAAAAATTTGCTTTCTAAGATGTGCTTTGCAACCAAGATAGATTGGAATTATGTGACAATCGGATATGCAGCTCATCTCAAAAATAGAATTAGGGAAGCCTATAATACTGGAATGGCGGTAATATGGAGTTGTATGGGTGTATTAGACGAAACTGACAGGTAGCTATTTTTGGGACGCTACCGCAAAAAAATTATTTTTTACGTCATTAGCTTGTTTAAATACACCATAAAAGCACGAAAATGCAGTCGCGCAATTCAAAATACCGCCTTGACTCCTTGTCTAAATTTGATCCGACTATGGGAGTTGTTTGATAGTGTGCAGATTGAGAGTCGCCAGTAAATAAAATAGTAAATAGCACTCCGTTTCATATCTACAGTTGACAACAGCCATTTTCCTCCAATATATAATATCAAGTGCCTCCATCTACTCTTTTACCTTTTCACATTGGAAAATCCTGCTAGCATTTTCATTAGTTTTATTCTGTCAGTTGATCCGGCTCCACCTGCCGTAATTATGTCGAGTTTTGGTTAAAGGCAACTGCTTCTAGTTCATCCAGGTTGTTGAAAGAGCGCTGAAGGTTTAGAGACGATGCTTCGGCATGGTTACCACCAGAATTTGCTATGGTCTCGAGAGTTATGTTCTGTGGATTGGTTACGCTGTTTGCATTACTGCTGCCTTTTAGAGGAATTCTCGTTTAATGTGGATGGTTTATCCATCGATTATTCCGAATCATTTTCGGCCCTGTTCCTTCATTCCACTGTTTTGGGTTCCATAGGTCTTTATCTCTGTGACGGAGATTTTTTAAGACTGACAGACTGGGCGGAATTTTTTGACCTGGCCTTAAGTGAAACCTCATAGTCCATATGGGCTTAGTCATCGTAAGCCGCAGCTAAATCCGCTCTTGATCAGATAACAGGAATAGGAGCCGACCCACCCGCATAAAATATGCAATCTTACGGTAAGTTTCAGGAGGGATGTATATGCCCGCGTCTTAATGCTAACACTAACCCTATCATAGAACTAAACTGTCACCTTCATCCGAACCCCAGCACTTCTCTAAACCTACACCCTACAGCTAACACCGTAATAAACTTAACCCTTAGACTAACCATGACCCTAACCCCCAACTCTGTCAAACTTAACCTAACTCTAAACTTAACTCTAGCCCTCACCTTAATCCTTAATATAATTTCCTGGGCCTTTGACGCAAAGCCACATGTATTGTGGGCATTTCCTTTTTCCGTGTCCTGTGTAGATGGCCATACAAGGCATCCTTACCAAATTCACATCCATTTACTGTCAATTAATGCAGCTGATGTCCTTGGTGTGTGTGAGAGAGGCTTCCACGAAAACCATTATCACATGGTTAATGCCTTCGATAGGAATCATATCAAAAACAGTCGAGGATTGTGGTGTAAATGCTTCACAAGATAGAAGGGAGGTGAAATAACCATTTCAAGCATATTTGCCGGTATCCAGGCGCTGCCAACCCCAGATTCGCGCTCAGACCCAGTTAGCAATCAAGCTTAATAGCGTATTATGGAAAAGGGTACTACTTTACAAGAAGAAGAAGAAGTTGAAAATTAGTTTTTTGCTATTTCTCCCTCCGAGGAATAATTGACATTGCATGAGTGCTAAACAAAGCGTCCTCTTTTCCAGTTGCACGTCGCTAACTGTGCCATAATGCTAAAGGCAAACAGTCTTGGTAAGCAGTACCGAAGTTACGGTATCGATAAATGCATGTACAAAAGTTTCCCAACCTTTTTATCCAATGCTGAAAGCTTTGTCCTGTTGACGCTTGCTGACAGGTCAGTCCATTTGGCCAACACGCGAGCGAAAAACCGTCGTACCCAAAGTTCCCGCGTGGCAAGGTGATCGCTGATTGGCTAACTAGCGTCTGTGCAAGCTATCCGAGACCCATGCACTGCACACGAAATTTGATCGGCAGCGCTTTTAGTCTACTGCTTGTGAATACTAATATATAAGATCTGCAGGTAGAATTTCGGGACACCTTAAGGATCATAGGCAGAATGACATTAACGACAAAGACAAGGGATACTGGATTTGCCATTTTCAGCTTATTAGCCATCATCAGCCAGCCCTAACCAAACCCAGGTGGTGCCCCACCCGAGGATCGAACACGTGACCTGTTGATCAGACGTCCAACGCTCTGTCCATTGAGGCACTGGCTCATTGTCTTGCCAATTTCGATTGGGTATATTAAAAATGGTAAATAGACGCGTATCGTACTACCCGCTGTGCGGCTGCTGGCGGGGCACGAGAATGAGCTCCAAGGTACAACAGGATGAGTTAGTCCTGTGAACTATCGTTGAGCACCTATCTACGATTGATTTCAGGACACTGATGTTGAGGATTGGGCGTGGTGCTTTCTTCGGTACAGTCTGGCATAATCCTGTTTCTTAAGTAGAGTTCAATCAAACTGCCAACCCAAGCTTTAGGAAGGAAAGACATGAAATTGACCCATTATTTCTTTCCATACTCCTCCTCCGGTTCAACCTACTTTAAGCGCTTCGCTGTATTTAAGAACACAGTCAAGGTCAACGGTTGATGTCTTTGTCTTATAATCACTCCTCGACTCGCACACGAGTTAAATTCCGAACGGCCGTCCGTAACTTGAAATGTTTCTCAGTCGCCATTCTACGTCATATAGTATGCTGTGATCATATTTACAAGTTTACATTCTATTGTGTTCAAAGTTACATCCTTAAGTAAGCATAATACTGGCGGGGATAGAGAGATAGCCTCAAGGCACAACGGGAGAAGAGTGGGTCCTGTAACCCATCGGAGAGAGCCATATTAACATTGTTAATATTCCTTATCAAAACCGCCAAGAAATTGAGCTCGTTGCGCAGTGTGTAGAGCGTAAGACTTCTGCCCAACATGACGCGAGTTCGAGCAATATTTGCATCCATTCCCAGAGACTGGTACGGCCCCCAGGGCTCACATTATAAGGGATTGGGTGTCCAAGCGGACTGAAGGTTTGATTATTCAGCGCCGAACATAACGAGCCGATATATTTACTTGAAACGTAAGCCGATTAATATACTACCCCTGACCTCCCTCCCTCCCACTCCCGGCAGGCAACTCTGTTAAAGAATGCGATGGGTAGACAAACGAAGATACTCAAGTCACAAGACAATTAGGAATGACTAGGTTTTTGAAGCTTTTTCTGAGGCAAAAGTGTGTATGGGGAACTCACTAAGCAGGTGCCGCAAACGTTCTGATTAAACAAGTGACGACGGAAGTGCATCTGCTTTAGCTTTGCTCGACTGCAACCAATCGGTGAAGAGGAAACTATCGATTGGCGTCATGGCGTTGTTTGACACACCCGCGTATACGGTGCTTAACAAGCGAAGGCGGCAAGCGTCAGCGGATGCGTTGACGATGGTCAGAGCGGACAGCTACACCTCCTTTTCACTATAAACCTTCTTAGTTTCTGAGAGGCTAAGTTTATGTATCATTATCGTTGTGTGAGCCTGAGTGGCTTGTCTCTGCGGAGTGTTTCTGTTCACCAGCAAAACACTGACCATGTCTATGCAAGATATTTAAAACGTGATGTTTTCAAAAAAAAATGACAGGAGGACAGTGTGAGTAGGACAACGGAATGTATAAGCTGCTCAAATGCAGTGGCAGCAAGATTGCCGCTGATCCCTGTGAAGCGTTCAATCCCCTGTTGTGTGAAATCCTGGTGCTTGTGTTTGGGGGGCAGATCGTGTACGTAGTACGCGTAGACTAGGTAACTAGCAGCTGATTGTGGGGGTGGGGGAGAGATTGAGGTTGACGACCCAGCGCATTTTTCTCACTATTGACAATCTGATGCGCTTGAAACTATCACGGTGCGCTAAAAGCCGTGGCTTGGAAGGTTGCCAACTGACGGGATAACTCGTACCGCATGGTCAGCCCAATGTGTGCTTTGTGTGGAGTGGCTGACTGGCGGACTGAGAGTCAGGTTGCAATGGCTCCTTCTTAATGCGGCCTTTATGGCACTCCCACTCCGTGGGATCCGACTTAGGTGTGGTGGCACGCTTAGGGGCGCATCTGCCCGCGCCAGCCACCTGCGCCCTCTCCCATCTCCTGTTTTCTTGACTCTGTCATGACACCGGGCATAGGTGGGGGAGGAGGAGAGACTGTGGTAGATGCAGCACAAGTCTACTATCACTTTAACTTAAATCACGCGCAAGTCACCGTCCCTGCACCACCCTTCCGTGGAGCATACGTTGGAAATTGTCGAAATCGATGGTCGAACTATCATAGCCCCAGCTCGAGGTGGCTCTGAGCTCTCTCCGCCTGCAACCAATCAGCGAAGAGCAAAATATCGATAAGCGCCATGACGTCGGCAAACCGAAGGCCAAGCCTAACGTTGCTCAAGCGAGCAATCGGCAAGCTGTCGCTGTCACCAAGTCGGGTGGATCGCCACAATCCTCTGCACTACCTGTGAAGCAACTGTAGTTATGAAACTTGTCATACAATGCAAGTCAACAAACAGCCATTTTCACAGACCCCAGTGCGTTTTGCGCGCTGTTTTCAACAGGTGGACGAACCAATTTTGCATCCAGCTGCCTTTTTGTGGTATCATTTCCCTACAACATACGAAAATTTAACTGCGCAGTCTAATCACGAGCGGTTGGATTTGATCTTTCTTAGATAGTTTCAAACCCGTCGCAATCATTGCCAATTTCAAAAGGACTCTCTCAGTCGGGGTTAATGCACCAGGACCACTATCGCTATAAAGTTGCATGTTATATTTGGAAAACAATTGTCCCTGTGTACAGAAATCCAGTCACCTACAAAGGACACAGAGCGCTCGTCATTCAACGCAACATTAATACCATCCTGCCGTTTTCATCGAGAATACAGGAGCGAGATCGATAACCAGGCCCACAGATAGGGGACAATGAGACACGCCTCCGTAATGTTAACGAAGGTATAAAGTAAAAGTGATAACGAGAGCACAGAACGCGTGGCAACACCGACAACAGCATCCCAAAGAGATGGATGACCCCGCATAAAGTTCCAAAGTCGGACAGGCATTCACAGCCTATCGTGACATGCCCACCTATACGAGAGGAGGGCTTTTACAAGCAACTGTCACCCCGACATCAAAAACTCGGTCGAAAAGTAGTGTTTGAACATTTAATTCCAGATAGCTCATTCCTTCGGAGGAAACTATTTCAGACAAGTGGTAAGTAGTTGAGTACGAGTATCTATTAAGTAGTTTCGTAGGACATGCGACAGGTAGAACGTGGTTTCTGACGAGGTTCACCATGTGCACCACAGTAGAAGGGGCCCAGAGACAGTGACTTACATGGGAATCGGTTTATAGTGACAGTAGACTTTCACTGCACCTACTGCACTCGCTCCTCCCTCAACCGCCTGTAAAGACGGAGCCAATAAGACTGGAAGCGAAATCGGGCACAGGTGACTAACGTGGTGTGAGTCTGCACATAGGCGTGCCATCACTCCGCCTCCCCCTCCCCGTGTGGCATTCGTTAGGGGGTGTGAATCCCAAATAAGGCCTACAGTACCCTTATCTGGCCTCCGTGTTGGTCCACTGCATCTAACACTTGACCCATTATGGGGGGCTGGCTTTTGAAAACGAGGTCTTCCGCCCTGTCAAAAGGCGAAAGGGCTACTTAATTAGGAAAAAAATTGTTTCAGTTAATGTCAATGCCCTTGTAAACCTGCACCAAAATATCCTTTCTTGCACTTGTGTTACATAATAATGCATATTGCATCATACCTTAGTAATCCTTTTGCATCTGAGAGCATAGTTCAGATTCTCAGTTAACAACTCATGGTGCATTTCACCTACAGTCAGTATCCAACATTAAATTTACCGGTCTTGAAGAAGTCAACGGAATATATCCTAACGAAAACGAAAACCTTACTAATTGAATCTTCAGTAGCAGTCTCAATGAACAGAGAATAGTATGATTATAACCTGGTGCTCAATGATCAAGTTACGAACATGCTTGTCCCGTTGTGCCTTAGGGTTCAGTATAGAGCCCTCGCAGGCAGTCCCATAGCGACTAGTAACATAAACATAAGATGGAGTACCGCCAGAAATGGCCATTCCGTTACCCCTTGTCTTTGTCTTCAGAAGAGGTCTCAATCGATAGAGGATAGTACGTTCATCCGCATTTGGTACATCAGTATATTTCGGAAGCGGTTTCCCGTAGACTTCTTCACGCGATGCTATTATTTCACCATAGGTCATTTCTTAACCTAGTATTTTTCCTGTGCCTATGAATCCACCCAAACCACTTGGGTTGAAACATGTCTCGATCAACTATTCAATTTTGAAAGTGAGTTCGGCAACGTGATACCCTGGTACGAACTTGCTTTCGTATTCACATGACAGGAAGGGGTTTCGTGCTATTGACATCTACCCAGACAAGACAGGGCAGAGGGCCGCACTTTTTGGGTAGAAATCGAAAACAAGGGTTTCCGCCAGCAGTGTGCAGAAAATAGCGTTTGCTGCAACCACCTCCACAATTCGACGCAGATAGAAAGACTTAGTTTAATAGAATGAGCATGTGCCTATTCCCAGAAAGTTGTTTACTCAGTAATCTACCTTTGCGTACAACCTTTGTGAGCGCAAGGACGTACAGTAGCTGCCCTAAATCATGAAATTACATGGATTCCACAAGAAAAGGTCCATTACGCCCACAATGTACATAGTGGTTGCGTTACTCTTGGACAGAATCCATTCTGGATCAAGATCCACCACAGGCTGGAAATACGGACTGTCTGAATCTAGGTGCAAACTCGAAGATATATCTTCACAAGTCCAGATGCTGGACTACGTTTACCAAGCTGTTATTCAAAATAGAAAAGGGCATTAATGGTTACTTTTACTCAGACGGGTCTCGTGATTCTGATGGGCAAACCCACGCTCATCTATACAATGGCTCTACCCCAAAGCGACGCTGTTTGTCCGTAACTACTTATTTGTCCTTTCCAAGAGTCTGCTTTCTTTGCAGTGAGTCAATCCAACGCGAGCTGCAACTAGTCTACATAGAAAGCGTCGCCTTTACCAAATCGCTGCTGCCCTATCACTGAGGCGTCGATCTCTGATACAGAGGGGCTCAATGGATGAAGGAGGGCGCTAAGCGTGGCCTAACTGTTTTCTTGACATCGGAAAGTGATTAGGAAGGCTATGAAGCGGTAGTGCTAACACTTACTATTAGCTCTCTCTCTCTCCGGTTGCCTAAAAGATCTTTAGAGAAAACATAAAAGCTTTTACCAGAAATCTCTGGGTCTTGGATGGACTGCGCAGATCAATTTTCCATGATACCAACTATCTCTGTGTGTAAAGAAGCTAACAGATTCTCGATCAGGGGCGGCTTATTTCTAAGACAGCACAGATTGGTACATCTGGGAGGCCGGAGTTGAAGGGGGCTTTCGGATCCTGGTTCGGGGGGGGGGGAGGGAGGACAGAATCGTCTTGTGAGCAGCGGCTATTAATTCGGATTCGGGTGAAGTAGGGTCACTCTGGACCCTATCACGATCTTTTGCCTTCCTGTGTGATGGAACAGCTCTCGGGTTCGACTTTAGTTCGGAGATTTGTAGGCTAATTCCTTGAAACCCATAGGTTCCACTTCAAACCTCGCAGCTCGCATTTTTTTCATTTACCTTTATTAGCAAGGGAAAAAAGACTCTGATTTCATTCGATGGACAGAAGTTAAAAAAGGCGATCTGGCAGTACAAATAATTGAGCAACCAAACAGCGAAACCATGAAAACAGTTCTTTGGAATGTCCATGGGTACCAGTAAGAAGTTTTAATGTTTTATTTTGTACAGGCGAGCCATAGAAGATGATATTGTTCCTCTTGACTTAGTCACTACTACTAGTACTTCTACAAAGTTAGCAATCTTAGGGTAAATAAGATTACGAGGTGTATAAAGTTTGGTCAGTTTGAGGGGGAATGTAATTTAGAAGGGCGGACGTCGAAGAGGGATATGCGAGTAGACCCTTTCTTGCGGTATTATATTTCAGAAAGGGATTTAGGGGTGTCTAGTTGGGGGGTCAGCGTGCAGGTCGCACCAGTTGCCGCGTGCCACCTTTCCGCCCTGAACTAGCACCCAACTTTTACCTGTGGCTCCCTAAGCTAGGCTCTGCCTAGCAGTCACACCCCACTAACCGCCCCGACCGGCGAGCTAAACAAGATGAGTGTAGGAGGTGTTGTGTGTCCCCACACCCGGTAACTCTGTTCCCCTTCCCTGCACATTGTTCTTCTTCTTCCTCCTTGTCCATTTCACTCAAAAAATGTTTGCGGAGAGGGCGAGATGCCATCCCCTAGGACAGCGCGGGTTATCTGGTGTTGCTTTTCCACTAAATAAAGCCATGAACCGCCGTGGAGTTTGGCGGGCTATTTAGGGACAGCACTGCTTACCTCCTCACGCGGGACGGGGCTAGAAAAGCTACCGTTAAATAAATGCTTGGCGCATGTCATCTACAAGTATACCGTAGAGAAAAACGCGTGGTCGAAACAGCAACCCCGTCCCACCTCTCCGCTTAAACTAGCAGTCAGAAAATCTGAGAAGCAACCGAACGGAACGGAGGACACACTTATCACTCGAGAATCGCCACGCTACAACATGGGCACCGCTGCTCTCAGTGAGACTCGGCTCTCTGCGCAGGATCAAAGGGTGAAAGCGTTTCCGACTACAACTTCTTCTGGAGCGGCCGCCCAAAGGAAGAGCGACGCAGCGCTGGCGCTGCCTTTGTCATCCAAAACGACATCGGGGGACGACTTATCCATCTGCCCCAAAGCATCAGCGACCAACGCATGACCCGGCGCCCGCGTCTGTGGAGAGCCAAATTCTCTAACATAATCAGCCCCTACGATCCCTCGACGACCAGCTTTTAAGAGGCGAAGGACTAACTCTACGAGGACCTGCACACCCACCTGGTGATTGGTGCGAGGGCTCACAAACTGGTTTTCCTTGGCGACTTCGGAGCCCGCGTAGGGGGCAGACCATCCTAACTGGGAGGTAGTGCTGAGTCCCCACGGTCTTGGCGTCTAAAACGATAACTGCCTCCATCTTCTGTGGATCTGTGCGGAACGTCGCTTCTTCCTGACCAACACCCTCTTCCAACTTTCGACGTGGGAAAAGGCAACGTGAATGCAAAAGCAATAGTGGCGCAGGAAGCTGCTGTTCTCGTCCAGAGGCAAGATCACCAGGACGTGTTGATGACACGGGCCATCTGGGAGGCCAACAGCTCGACGGAACACCGCCTCGTCGTCTCCAAAATGAGGCTCCGACTGCACCCTCACAGAAGACCACAAGGTAAGCTACCACTCGGTAAGAAAGCTGCTTGCTAACCATTTTGATTTCAGCAGTCGGTTGAATCAGCAACTGGTACAATTGCAGGCCCAAGATGTGAACGCCACTCTGGAAGTGCAGTGGCGTCAATAGTCGAACGTCGTCCACTCCATTTGGTCAACGCCGCAAAGACCAGAATAAATTCGTCAAAAATGACGAAGAAATTTTAAATGTTATAGCTGAGAAAAATAGACTACGGGGGATGCAAAACGCCCGGATGAATTTCAAGACAGAGAAAATCGAAGGGTACACGGACCGCAACGAAACGAAGTACCTCTTCGCCTCCATCCCGGCAGTCTGTTGTCCCTGTATCAAAGGAACCGCGCCGATGCCCAAACAGGACAAGGGAAAATCAACTATCCACAATAAATGTGGCTTGGCACTAATTTGCAAGGAAATTATGTTGAGGATTAAGGTGAGGTTAGTGTTAAGTTTAGGGCCAGGTTTAAGTTTGAGGTAAAGGTCAGAGTTGGGGTAAGGGTCATGATTAGGCTAAGAGTTAGATTTATTATTGTGTTAGCTGTAGGGTTTAGTCTTATGGTAGGGTTAGGATTAAGATGAAAGTTAAGTTTTATGTTAGGGTTACTGTTAGCGCTTCCCTTCCTGAAATTTACCGGAAGGCCATCTATGTTAAGCGGGCGGAGTGGTTCCTATTCCCGTGACCTGTTTAGGGGGCCATAAAAGGCAGCTTTACTCTGGGGGATAAATCACAGATTCCGAAGCGGTGAGCTGAGCACTTCCCAGGTTCCTCAAAAGTCTGTCCACGTGTTCCGACACTGCCATCAACCGGCTCCCTAAAGAGGAAACAGACACCGACCTTGAATGCCCACATTACCTCTCAGAAACTATTTCGACTGTATATCAACTTTCCAGCGAGAAAGCACCGGGATTTGACGCAATCCCAGTAGAAGTCTACATTCCTGGTGGTCCACGTTTCATGGTGGAATTTACAGCGATATTCCAGGAGATTTGGTGTCAAGCAAAATGTCCTCAGTTTTTCAAGGACGCAACCATCGTCCAGCTCCACAATTCGGACAGGCAATGTGGCGTCCGACGAAACTGCAGAACAGCAGACGTGTTCTTCGCCGCCCGCCAGCTACAAAAAGAAGTGCCATGAGATGCAAACCCATCTCTGCACTACTCTCGTGAACCTGATGAAAGCCTTCGACACGGTGAATCGCGATGGACTCCGGAAACTCATGTATAAAGGTGGCTGCACTGAGCGATTCACGCAGAGGGTGCGTCAACTTCAGGAAGGGATAAGGGCGCGTTTCACTGAAAACGGAACGCTCTGCGAAGCATTCGCAATGACCGATGTAGTGCGTACTTACTTCCACTTTCTTCACTCTCATGCACATGGACGCCTACCGTGATGAGTGCCCAAGGATACACATTGCACTCTAATAAAGTAGCCATTTTTTATCGACTTAGGTTTATTTCAGGAGGCCGATAAGACGTTCGTTCAAAAGCCAGTATCCTAGTGTGTCGGCTGGTTCTATGTGGTAGCCTGAGTTGTGCGCACTCTAATGCATTAATTAGTCGATTACTCTCTTCCTTCGTTGACATGCGAAAATCTGATTCTCAGAAGCACGATATTGGAGAGGTTTTAAGTAGTCCCTATGTGTTACTGAGGAGGAACTTTGTGATATTAGATGGCACTATAGCATTATCTAGTGACTGTCTTCTTGAAGTTCGTCTATTTCCGCCACTCTGCGTTAATGCCGACTGTCGTCTTGCTCGACAAAGCAAAATGCAGACAACTTGGTGTCTCCGGTCTACACTGAGACACGGAATGGCCCAGCTGTAGGTGGAAACAGATGATCATCCACACGGAAGCAAACGTATTCACTAATGTTGACCCGGAAGAGGCCAATGGACCAAAATGCTGATTAAATTCTTTTGTCCGAATGATGTGGGCCTCCTCCGGACGATTTTGAGGACGTTCATATTCGGTAGTTGTCAATAAACTATCGCGTCTGGTATTTTTTTCTCTAACTGCGGCTCTGCTAGCTGAACACTTGAATGGCTCGTCCACCGAGAGTGTGCGTAGAGCTCCCTAAATGGACCGCGTGGTAGATGCGCTGGATCAACCAGAAGGCCAAATCAGGGTACGGCAGGCGTTATTCTTATTTGGGATGAACTCCTATAATAAATGCCGAACATGGAGGGATGCCTGTGCCAAACATGGGCACGCGTAGGTGCCTGCTCATGCCACAGCACTCACTGTTGCCATTTATGACTATGGTAGAATATGATCCACCTGCCCCCCGCCCCACCTCCGGCCTTCTTGGCAATGTCTTGACATCGGGTACAGGTGGGTACGCGAAGAGAGAGAGAGAGAGAGAGTGCGGTAGATGCAGTGCAAGTCTACTATCACTTAAAAGTAATTTTCACACAATTGACTGTCCCTGCACCACCCTGCTCTGGAGTATACGGTGAACATCTTCGGATTACGACGGTCGAACTAACGTTGGCGTGGGGGGAGAAGGGGTAGGTCGCATGTATGGTACACACAGATGGGCCGTTATGAGCTCCACAAGCTCCTTCTCCCAATCTTCGCATCACTTGTTTTACCGGCTCAGACAATCGACTGATGTAGTGACATGGGAAGAGAGAGCAAGAGAGATTCAGGTCACCTTTCAGCGCATTTGTTATCACTTCAAACAATTTAATGCGTCTGAGGCCATCAGAATGTGATAAAAACCGTGGTTTGGACTATTTTAAACTTATGATTTAATTCAGACCTTACAGTCAGCCCGGTGTGTGTTTGTGTGACCGACTGGTAGACTGAGAGTCAAACTAAGATGGCTCCTTATTTATATGGCCTTTATAACACTCACGCATGTGAGATCAGAGCCACGCACATCTATTGCGTGTTGTTTGGTTGTATAGGTGGCACGCACAGACGAGCTCTCTCGCTCTGTCAGCCCCTACACCCGCGTGGGACAACTGGCCGATTCGGACAGAGTACTGGTGCCTGGGTTTGGAAGACAGTTGACTATAACGGCGCATATTCCTCAGCATAAGCGACCTGGCGTGCCTGAGTTTATCACAGTTCTCTAAAAGCCGTGGCTTCGAAGGCTACCAACAGATGATGTGAATCGGTCCTTCGCCCAGAACGTGAAATCACGCTGTAATGACTCCCCCCTTAATAATAATAATAGTTGTATTAAATGCCGGTTTACAGGCATTGTCAGATTAAATATTCAGTTGGGATCAGGCTGGCAATGAAAAAAACGCCTGAATATATATCATTATAAGAGTTTTTCCTATCTTTATTCAGGAGAAAAAACTGCTGCCTGTAAGGATGATAGCAGTTCAGATCAAGGAAGGGCTAACACAAGTGCAGTCTGTTTGCAGTCTCTCTGTCTTTGTTAGGAACCGGGATTCTGCCTCAGGCAAGAGTCCATCCGTGGACGGTTGCTCACTGCCTGCCGAAGAAGTCAACGGGTGCAGGCTGCAGAGACGGTGCCATATTCCTCAAGGTAATACCTGGGATCGGGTTCAGATGCCGCGCACTCCGTCGAACAGCAAAACCGATTCTACCGTATTGGCGCCCAGAAGTCTTGGAAACTGTTCTGAATGCAAAAAAACTAGTAATAGTTATCTTAAACAAAGAATAACTTCGCTTGATTTTTATTTTATGGGGTAGTTTATTCCACATGGCTATGACGTTTACCGAAAAGAATCGACGATACTTAACTGTGCGAGCTAATAGAAGAAATAAAAAGACATTGCGATGACTGCTGCGCCGAGGATGGTCAAGCTGCCTCACAGTGATAAGGGGATTAAATGTACGATTATTCAAAAGCTTAAACAGCAAAAATAGTCCCTTCTGCACTCGGCGAAACCATAAGGGATCAATGTTAACAAGCCCACAGCGTTCTTGATACGACAGATTACGGTGCTCCAACGATAAAATTCCTTTCGTGAAAAAAAGCTGGTTCGATTATATTTTCTTCCGTTAACTAGCACGCAGAAGGCTAAATAGAAACGAGCAGTATTCTAGGCCAGGCCTAACGTTCATTTTATAAAGTCGGAGTCTAATATCGATGGTTTTAAAATTTCGGAGGATAAACCCGGCAGTTCTGCGTGCTTTGGAGACCTTTGGCCTTTATGGCACGCCCACTCAGTTGGGATATGAGCCGCCTCTTGTTGTGTTAAATCTATTTTTTGTGGGCAAACCAGGGAGTGTGGTGGCACGCCTACGTGCAATTTCTCCTCGCGCTAGCCACCTGCATCCGGTTCTGCCTACGACCTTGACACCAGATCAAGGTGGGCGAGGAGAGAGTGTGGTTGATGCTACGAAAGTCTACTATCGGGATAAACTAGTTGACGCGCAAACCACTGCTCATCATGCCATAGGAAGCACGCTAAATATCGTTGGAAACAAGGGTATAGCTCTCATCTTTAAGAAAAGGATAAACAGGAGTTGGCCGTTTCAACTTCTCACGTGTGCACACGTGTTAGTGGATAACCTCCGCTGTAGTCGGTCGACTTGGTAAAGTTAAAAGTGCACTCATTAAACGTCAGCTTCGCCTCTCGGTGTAAAAAATCCGCTTAGTGAACGTTGTATCAATAAAACTAGTTAGATTTTAGGGGCTGTGGCTTTTTCGGTTTCGTCTTTTTGAAATTCAGAGAGCAACGAGATGTGAACACTACGCCAATTGTCTTAACAGTTACCCAGCTGTGCAGCCATTGCAAGTGGAGAAGCAACCTAACTGATTCATAGAATTCACTATTATCTGAAAGGCAACGTAAGGCCTCGCAGAACTACTCAATTGGTGACTTACCCTTCGTATTGGTTGCTAACATGTGTGAATGCCCCTGGAACTAGGTTGACGGTGCATAGCCTTCAGCAGTACAACGTTGACGACTGCCACTTATCCGAATCCCCGGCTCAGGCGCTCGAGAAGTAAAGATCCCAGAGTCTATATGCATTTTCTGGTAGACACGGTATGGCAATCGCCCTATTTCAACGAGAACACCACACACTACTTGCATAAGGGCTATTTAATAACAATGAGATATTAATGCGATTGAGTGGTCATTTTGCGAAACATTACTGTGGCCTCTATATACGCACCGAAATCAACTGCGATAAAGAAGCCTTCTGCTAGGAGCTGCAGGAGCTAAAAGAATCCCTTGCCCTGATTTGATGATCTTTGGCAGGGCTAAGGATGACTGAAGTGGACCTGGCGACCCGTCAGAAAGTTACCTTATTAGCCGCTCTGGACTTTGATTGGCGATGTGACAATACTTAATTTTGCTGACTATTTGTCACCAAACAATTTTTCTCAGCACCAGTAGAAACCTCTGCTGATTTCGTATTCAGGTGACCGTCATATGGGCAGTCAGACTGACTAATTGGTTCAAGGTTCGGCAGTTGGTTTCGATATAGCAGAAGGCGTGTGGTGTCAAAAAGTGAGAACCTCGTTCTAGTCCTCAATTGCCTAAAATTTTAGTTCCCATTAGCATGCAAGTTATCATGCCACACGTCTCGATTTCGCAAAACGACGCCAAGTGAACACAGACGAGGCTTTGTGCACAGACATCCGGTCTCATTTTATGGCACATTCTTGGATCCACCTAGCGGTGCCACAGTCTGGATCAACAAAAGGACCTTGGATTTATCTACCCAGCGGTTTCAAACCAGGTAATAAAACGAGATTTCTTTCTGCTTACAGTGGTAAAACTGACTGCAGATGACCGCAAAAATACTACACTGGAATAGCGACCTCCGTGAAGCAGGCCACAAACTTCGGTGACACGTCAAAAGTAAAAAATAATCCACCAATTTAATGGTAGGCGTTATGCACAGAGCAAATATGTTCACGATATTAATAGTGGCTTTATCTCTGGCAACTCGGCCAGGGTCAAGCACCTGCACGAGTAAGTTGAGCATCTTTTCAACTTCTACAACCAACTCAGCACGTTGTCCCCTGCGGCAGTTCTACCTTCCTCTACTACAGACAGTTTAATATCATGAAGCCTTTTCAGAGAGAAATCGCCGATAAGACAAGACGCTCGGAGAAGACGGTAGGAGCAATAATATCTACAAGTCCTGTGCAGACACTGATGTCCTGATTCCATGAAATGATTGACCGAGCGTAGGGAGATGAGCCCGTCTCCGAAATCCTTTTACCTGTCTGGCAAAGTGGCAGACCAGACAAATTACGAGAACCACCGCAACAGTTTCATCCAGTTTGCTGTGGTCGCCTGGAGGCCCTTCACAGGCGGTTCCAGGATGTGTGTCTCTAGGATGAGACCCAATCAAGCCGGAATATCAAACCCTCCGGAAGTACAATAATGCGCGGTAAGGTACGGCAGTGATATTGGAGAAATAACATGATCAATTCCTCCTACCGCTCCACCACAGCGCGAGTTCTCATCGATAACAATACCTCTCAACCATTCGATATTCGATTTGGCGTTCCGCACGGTTATACACTGCTGCAAACTTTTTTATATTACTTCACGAAATGCACCCTAAGAAGAACCCTACTTAGTTCTGATGGTGTTGAGTTTGCACCCAGACGCTGCCTAACCTCGACTACGGCCACAATAGCGCCCTACAAGTGCCACGCGTTGGAGATCCAGTCTGTGGTTCCCTGGAGGAACGAAGTAACAACACCGGTCAGTTCAATCATAAACGTTGGGAAGGCTAGTGCTTCTTAACAGAGTTTCAGACAAGTGAAAGACACCCCTCAGTGAATGATTGTCAGCTGGAAGTAGTTAATGTCAAATATCTCGGGTCGAGGCTGCTGTGCAATGGACAGAGTAGAGCGAATATCGCCTTTCGAATCAATGATGTCCAAAGGTATTTGACGATCCTTAGATGGTGCTTCTCTATCGCCGCAACAATCCGTGTAGCGGGCGTCGGCCTGGTATCGAATGTTGGCCTGTGCGCAAGGATGATTAGCAAAAACTAGAATAGTTTGACCAGATCCACCTGGGAATTACTATTCGAGTGACTGCACAGGCTTCATTTTAAATTAGCAATCCATACTTGCTGAGACGTCACATTCTTCCTCGTCGTTCTAAAAAGCTGCGTTTACTTGTACTTGTTACGGCTGCGATCGTGCATTACCTAGCTGTCCTCGATGTCACGGATTGTGCCCCTCCATGCGTGACGATCCGCGGCAGCCGACCTGGAAAGTTAAATCCATTCACTTCGCCAACGACGGACGCCGAATATCAAAGGTCCAAGAACAACTTACATGTCCTGATGAACTGTGTGGAACCAGGTTTTGAGCGGACCCCCTCTTAAACGCCTCCAGTTGGGTATTGGGGCCGGTTCAAGGGCAGAAATACGGATTTCGTGAGATAGGCAACGAAGAACGTGCCCAAACCACCTCAGTCGTCCTTCTTGGATGGCATGGGACATCCTTACTCTCATTCGAGATGAAGTCGGCATAGTTCATTCGGAGGATGGTCCTCAAGCAGTGGTGGTCAAATGCCTCCAGTTTTCGCTCATCTCCCACGCTTATAGTCCAGAATTCACATCCATAGAGAAGAACAGACCAGACTCACGTTATACGCGGATCTTTGTGGCCATAGAGATGTCGCGTTGTGTCCACGTGGCACTTTCTAAGGCTTGAGAAAACCCGACGAGCAGCATCGATTCGAGAGATATTGTCATCTCTACTCTGCCCATTCGGCAGCAACCTCACCCCAAGGTATTTGAAACGGTCTATCTCTTCAAGTTGACAGCTATCAACCTCGAGAGGTACCTTCTCTTGGACAGGGATGCCACATGAAAAAACGTTGGTCTTACCCGCGTTTATAGACAAGCCGAACGATTTAGCGACCTCATTCAACCGCGACACCATAGACTGCAGATCACCAAAATCCTGAAGCTAGTAAGGCGATATCATTTGCGCAGTCAAGATCAGCCAGCCGGCGTCCGGGCTTAAGCTCAACACCGTCCTCTTCATGCAGAGCCCCCAAGAATCCAGTCGATAGCGTAGTTGAACAGGATGGGCGACAAAATACAACCTCGTCGAACGCTAAACCGACCACCCAATGGTTATGATTATTATGGACCAAAACTCGCACAGTGGTTGAGCTGTAATAGGTCATGATAATGACGATTATTTTCGATGGTAGACCATCTAGTGCCATTATCCGCCATAAGGATTCACGATGAACGGAATCTAACGCAGCAGCGAAGTCGAAAAAGCAAACGGCCGTCGGTTGCTGGTAACTATAGCGAAATTCAAGGGTGCGCCTTAGTGCGAGTATTTGGTCCGCACATCCACGCCCAGCACGGAATCCGGCGTGGTTGGGCTTCGTCCTAGAGTCACGCACAGCCTGGAATCACCTGAGGACAAAAGCGAAAATTTTCGCAACATCGTTAATTAGCCTTATACCACGGTAGTTTTCGCATTTTTGTCTCCCTTCTTGTGGATAGTCACAAGGATGCCTGAGCCCAGTCATCAGGAAAAACCTCGTCTCTTCACGCTTGTGCAATCACTTTATGGAGCCAGGGTGCCAGTGTGTCGACACAAGACTTGTAGAGTTCAGAGGGTATACCGTCCTCTCCAGATGCCTTGTTGTTGCGCAATCTTCTTACGGCATCAGTGACTTCTCCTTTAGAAGGGGGGGTCGCACGAAAATGCATAAGGAGGAGAGGGAGGAGACTCCGTTGCATGTGGGCTCGGTATCTAAGTGCTCATGCAAGCGCTCGACCTTGGCCGGGTTTTCAGCAATAAAGCTGCCATTCACGTCACGAACGGAGTCGTGCAGTGTAGAGCGCCTACCACTAACTTGGCGGATAATTTGATAGTTTTCGAGTGTCACCTACGTTTGAGGCCTACTCCATTGAGGTCGCTATTTCAGCCCAATATTTCTTCCGGTCTTCCTTAGCCGATTTTTCGGTCATCTTTCGGAGTTGGCGGAAGGAAGCATTGTTGCGGGACCCGGCTAGAGCCGTCTGGGCAGACAACTGCAGGGTTCTTCCGCTGATCCAATCACTGCGGCGTCGCTGAGTATACTCAAGGATTTTCTCAGCTGCCCCATAGACTAATGCCTTCAGTGATGACAACTCATTACTGCCTTCTCCATATATCTGGGTAGTAAAACAGGACCGGATTTCTCTGTCCAGGGCCTCAACAGTGCCGGGTTGCCAGATTTTGGCGACATCGAGGCGTCTAGGCGGATTATAGGTGCACTTTCAAGCGTGTACGGATGAGAACATGGGCAGACCCATAGGCATTACCCGTCTCAGCACCACACATCGATCTGCTATCATGAACCCAGCTGCGGAAGTGAACTGGCTAGGATGTGGTCGATCCGACTGGCCGTATGACCGTCGTTTGAATCCCAGGTCAGCAGGTGTTGGTTGCCGTGCTAGAAGCCCGTGTTCGTGAGCGTCGGTTCTGGTCAGCAAATTTTTGCAGTCTCTAACCATTTTCACATCGAAAACCAAGCCCAAAAGGGCCAATAAGTTGACTGTTAGTGGAGTCACCACGCCACTTCGACCATTCCAGTCCCCGGCATCAAGTAACAGATCGCGGCGCGGGAGTCTTTCAACTAACGCTTGCAGTTGCGGATCAAAAGTCTCTTTGTTGCCCCGTTCGGCAGCGGAAGTTGATGCGTACACGGAGACGATATATATGTTTTTCATCAGTCGCATATAAGTCATCGGTTTGTTGACTGGTTCCCAAGCAAGCAGTGCACGGTTCGCTTGTTGCGAAAGGGCAATCGCCACACCATGTCTACCATAAAAGTAACGAAGGCCACTGTGGTACACGGTGAAGTATGAGTTGGCTCCCGGGATATTTATTTCCAAAGAGCCCGAGTCAGGTATTCAGACTTCTGACAGGCAGCACACATCTACGTTTTACTGATAGAGGCTGCGCGCCGTTAGAAGTTGGGTACCAGGAACATTTGCACATTACAGCATCCAATACCAAGGGTCCGATTCTGATCGAGTAGTCCAGCTCGCATACTATTCGCCCGTACCACTGGACGAGGATTGCGGAGCGCGTCGGTTCCCACGGACGCCGTAGCATGGACATATTTCCATGAGGTGTCTTGGACATTGTGAGAAGGTGCTGGTCCCCAACAGTAGCTCGGTCTGTTTGTTTGAGGTTGTCTCCTCTAGCGCTTTGGCTCAAGAGCCTACCCACAAGGCAGTGGGGCGAGCGAACTTATTTAACGGCGGTTTACACTCCTCATCAGGCTTTGCGGCTTTTGGCATGTCAGACCTCAGTCCATCGCACCCTGGTAGCACTCTAACTGCTAGTCTGCGACTGTTTATTCACCAGACCCGAGAGTCTGCTTATTTCGCATCTAACCTTCACTGAAGACCGTTTCACTATCTGCCACATGTGGAAGCGCCGGGTAGCCAGTAGCTAGGCTAATAAGTAACCCATCTTCCCATGAAAATCACTTCAGACATTCAAAGCGAAAATGACACAGAGGCTATCTCAGCGCAAAGTCGTTGGATCAACTAAACTTTGTCGAATACATGCTCTACCAAACCGTCCGGGTCTGTATATTAGAGGAATGAAGCAGACCTGCGCGTCTTGGATTCCTGAAGCATTTGTTATGACACCATTTCCTGCTGTTTTCCCCAAAGCAGTTCGGTGGTCTCTGACCGTGAGGCTTCAAAGTAAAGGATGTACACAAGAAACGACATCAAAAGGTACACCACTACGGATTCAGCGATATTATTACTTGCCCTTCGAAGACTCTGCGCAAGACGAAGGGAGGAATTGGTTTATTGCGTTACTGAACTGATAAGCAGAAATTAAGAGTTAAAACAGCCATGTTGTTGGGCCGGTAAGTTAGAGAACTCGGTGAGGATCACTTTTGCACTTAAGAGAGAGCGCAAATCGGGTCAAGGCAGCTTTTAAACTGCCGCTATTCGCTGATAGATTGACGATTTCATATCTCCATTGCCCAAAAAAGACGAGTCAATTTATGCTTTTCTAAACCGACTTTGCATGTGATATAGGGTTGTAGATAATTCTGGCAACTGCATTGTTTTCTGACGGCAGAACATGGCATGTCATTTGTACGCGAGTGCGATAAAGATCGCTGCCAACCTTGGGTTTACGTAGATTATTGCCTGATTCGTATGAGAAAGTTCGAGCTGGGTAAGGCTATCACCAACTGTAATACTCCAACTAATCGAGGGCTCCATCTAGCTCTGCAAACTATACTGCCAGATTAAGAACCAAACTGCTATAGATTGTGCCAATTTTATGAACTTTGACCAAGAATTGCAATGGAACTATAGCCCAGTACTGCATCTTGTATCGTTCCTAGTCCCACAAGCAGGTTCCAAACTCTACCGAGTTGTTTTGCACTTTTTCTCTTCTGCGGATTACAGACAAGCAAGCCTTAGGTTGGTCCTCTGATAGCAATCTTCACATAGGCTCGGGTGACAATTTGAAGAAATATGAAGGTCAACCGTTTACTGTTACAATACCGCAGGCCAGGCGTTGATCGGCGTTTGGACGAGACATTCATCCTCAATCAGTGATGACACGAGCGAGCCTGTCGAGGAACAGGTATGTGGTTCCGTAGTATCACCATTTTATAAATAAGCACCTATTTATATATCCCAATTTTACTTTTCTTCAGCTATCGGAAGAATAAGGTTGCGATGTGTTGAATTGCTTCCCAACCTTCCATACATTTTGTGAGAAACGTTGTTAACCAAAACGCTGTACTAAAAGTTTAAAGTCTCATGTTCCAGGCTCCATCATCAACCGCCGTAACCTATATGAATAGACCAAAGGTATTTGACAGTGCATGTGCAATTAATAATGACAAACTTTAAAGAATTGTAAAGCGTAGTTGGGCTACTGCACTTACCGACTCAAAGTACTGAGGGATCGAGAGAAATTTGTAGATCTCGATTTCTAAACGGTCCATTGTCCTGTGCTGCCTCACCCTCCTCCTGATGGCGCGTTGAGGACTGAACTTCTATAAATAATTTGAAAACTTGAAATCTAAATAGACATTAGGCCATTCAAAGTTTTTACAAGCACCCAAATCCCGGGCAAAAGGTTTGAAGTTATAAAAGTAAATGAAAATGATAAGAAGTATATTTCGGCAAGGTAAGGCACGTTTTTGCGGAATTTGCGTATATTTACGTCGGTTTCGAGAAAACTACGCTTCTCCGTAGGACCCACTGACAGGCTTAGTAGAAGGAACTGACAGTTCATTTAAGCTTCCGATGTTCCCAGTGAAGAATGGGTTAGAATTGCGCAAAATGGGTACTATGGGAGAATAGCCGGACTTCGGATACAGAAATTAAAAATTTGAAGATCCACCAAGATTTCTGTAAACTAAAGCGTCTCATCACAGGCTGCATTTACCGTATTCCCCCGTCCATAAAAATCAAGCAACATCAAACCATGAGAAATAAATAAATTGTAGTTAAGCAGATGCCGGAGAAAAAAGACGGCTACTATAATATGATTACTACTATCGGTTTCTACTATAGCGTGATTCCTCGCCTGACAGGTACTGGTCAATACGAATCAGATTTAAAAATGCGATCTTTATTGCCGAATCATATAACAGCAAGTAAGCCACGAATAACACTTCTTTAATATTGCATAGGAGTGCTACGAAGCGAGACTGTTATTTCCTTTAAAAAATACGCCGTTAAGTGTTCACCAAGTGCCCCAAAGCAATTTCTGGAATTCCGGCAATTTTTCCAAACACTCAATCCGCTGTCTAACCAAGTCCTTTCAATACACTGCATCCGCACCCGTATTCAGATCAACGTAACTTTCCTGGTGATTTAAGTTTTGGTGGATCTTACCAACGAAAAGCCGCCCATTCGTCAAAATTTATTTATGAACATGTTGATACTTCGCCTTCAGTGATGGGATAAACGTCGCGGCATCTCACTTGTGTAAGTAGAAATACTTAACATCGGTATACCCTGACACGCTCCAGCGCTCCAAAGACTATATGCATCAACCGTGGTTCCACAATTCTGTACTGGTCACCATCGTTTTTTCGGGAGGTTTATCTCTACCTAAAAGTCGACTACGATTGTACTTTGCGCCATTTGCAACCTGGCCTCATCGATTCGTACAGTGGTCTTCTTCTGGTTTTGCATTCAGCCTTCTCTCCTAATGACAGATACTCTCGGAGCATATTACTCTTCAGCGTTAATTTAACCAGTCAACCACAGGTATTTGGGGGTAAGTTTTGGCAATTCCAGTGGTACTTGCTGCTCCAGGGATAAACCAGCTCTAAAATTTCATTATAGAGCTGCAAATGACAGTGGAGTATTCCGTCAAAATCAAAACACAAAGAATTCTGTTCCCTTTTCTACCGACTGTCAAACTGACAACCATTTTTACGAATCCCGCACGGCACATTCTGTCCACGGAGACCTCTTCTCGTGAACATCACTGGCCCATCGCACTTGCGGAAAATTTTACTTCTACTAAGCGACCATAGTGGAGGAGACATCATGGCACCGCTGTTTCGGTCAAAACCACCAGCAAAACCGCACCAGCTGCATACGCCGCCGCGGGGACAAAACGTGAAGGTAAGAATGTCGCTAAGTGGTACTGTAGCTGCGAAGCCTGAGACGTGGTTATCGCCGGAAGTTGCTAGTTGTCGGTCACGTTATTCTGTCTATATTCCTAACTGCCGCGCGGCTGCTGGCGAGGTTCTAGTGTTAGCCCCCATAACGGACGAGTGAGTCCTAAAAACTGATCAGTGAGCGGCTACTTACTACAGGTAGGAATAGGGCAGGATAGCACTAGACACCGTATACAGAGTTATCAAAATCGCACTTTTCAAATCTGAGAACTGACGGCGAGAGAAGAAAAAAGAGTGTTAAACATAACGTGATTCTGCAGCTTTCAAAGTGCTCCTTCAAACTTTCTTAAACATCTGAAACGAGTCGCCGGTGAGAGGCCAATCATAGCTACTAAGGTAAAGGGACTGGTCCACGGCGGAAATACAAATCAAGAGACCTGATAAATATAGAGATTTTCAATAGCAAACCCTGTGCACGATTGAGGCTGATGCCGACATTCACCAGCACAGGCCAAACACCCTATACCAAGAACTAGGAAATATCTTAGTGGCATCACAACAAAAAGCGCATATGCATCAATTTTTCGGATGATCTAGTCTATCATCATCTTTAGATCCATGAACATGTTTTCATTTGATTGAGATATGACCACAAAAGCAAGCGTGACCAAAGCGTTCTTCAAATAAACTTTAATAATTTAATGTTAACTGCTGAAGCAGGAAACATTAATGACCAAGACACGATCCTGCCTGCTCGATAGCTGTTCCAACTAAACAGACAGCGGATAAGTACGAAGAGAGGGTTCTCGAGCAGTAATCGTTAAACCACTTCAGGTACAAGGTCGTTGCAAAAGTCCCCGTATATACGATGACATATTATTCAGTCTGAATCCGAAAGAGGCTATTCACAAAATACTGTTGGATGAATCAAAACATCCGAGGAATAGTTAACTGCATGACTTCCAGCCGACCATGACGCGATTACCGTGAAATCAGAAAAATAGGAGACTAGGATCACACGCATGACCTAGTAGTTCTTATAACGCTGGGCTTACTCTCCGAAAGCGGCTTCGAACCGCACCTGATCTGGAGTCATTGCGATAACGTAATTGTTCTTGTTCCACAGGTGTTCAGCACTTCAAAACCGTCCTATATGTATTTATGGTCAAATACAGCGTACTGTAGGAAATAACAAGAAAACAGAATACATAAAAGAATACTCTTTATTCGTACCTTAGTTCATGTTATACCAGACAATAAATGCCCATTACTGTCCCGCCTGGTTCCTCAGTAAAGGTAAATGTTCTCCTTTATCCAGCGCTTACGTGGAATACAAAAGCACCATCCTCATGGAACTCTACACAGCTCAAGCCCGCTAATGCGTCAATAAATTCAAAGAGCTGTGAAATGTCGTATGTTACAGTTGGGGCAGATGGGTTTTGACGTCTCCAATTGTTCTTCGTAGATCTTGCAAACACCTTCCAGGCACTGATTGACTGTTCTGTCCGTCCAGGCACGCGTATCCGGCTTCTTAGCTGCCGACCGTACAAGCAGGATAGTATGTCCCATTGCTTAAGAAAAGTAAATATTAGATAGCTGACTGACAGTGGATCGAGCTTGTTAGCAGTGCAAATCATAAGTTTTATTATCTTGTGTACAAAAAATTAAAGAGAGTAAATAAAGTGTGATACAAAACAAGTCCAGAAGAAAAAAACCGGCGACACGCCAACCACACTATTACAACAACCGAGTAAAGTCAACACGCCAATGTTCATAAGATGAAATCCAGGATATTGGGACATCCACTTTGTAGACGAGCCACCATCTCCCAACAAAGGCCTCAGATCTTCCATTTGAAACAGCCTGATCGCTATATTGACGACTAAGGCGAGATCGACGAAATCTATACATCACCGCATGAATTTGAACTGACTGCAAATTGAGCCAGAAAATCCATGGTTCCGGCCATTTTCCGCGGACATACGTGATCGTTGATGGATCAAAATGGTTAATAAAATAGTGAGCCAGGGAGATGTCGTCTTCAAAAGGCGAACGACTAGGCATTGAACTGGTTGAGGATATCCTGCCTCCGGAGCGAAGGACCATTCTACAAGCCTGATACTGGGGTTGGAATCGCATCAGAAGTTGATCGTGGGGAGAGAAACGAACAACAGAAAGTTAGGGTTTATATGTTGATCTGGAAATTGCGGTGTAACACAGGAGATTCTTTAATCTGGCGTCCATTAATAACGCATCCTGCAGATTTCTGATTCGTGGGGTTCAGAAGGCAGATAAAAAATGTGTTGAAGGCGTGCAAAAAGATAAAACAACGGCATACGCACCAACAAATAAGCGGCTGATTTCTTTGGACAAAATAAACGGCTGATATTCAAGTATCAACTCGGGGAACTCCCGTAACGTCAGCTAACGCCCTCGAGACATAAGCTTTTCGCAGTCTCAGTATAAAATGGCAGGAAGACAAAGTTGACGACGGCGGGTGGCGAAAGTAAATTGAAATTCGTTGTGCCCAATGGAATAATGACAATCCCGGAATCATTCCGCGATGACGCTGCTTTTATATTGTCCCGAAATGCTCTGTTCAGCGATGAAAGACAGCCACGCTGCTGACTTGGTCGAGGTGCTGATGCGCGCCCTCGTCGGGGAGAATAGCATACGGGAATCATCTGAGTATGACGGACCAGGACGGTAAATGTAATGCAACCATTGACGAGAAGATAGCGCATTGTGCTGAGTCAGATCTTTAGCAGATGCGGAAGCGCCACAAGCCTCGGGTACAAGGAAAGAAGAACAGCCGCGAAACTAGCAGCCAGACATGCCGCCATTGTCACATCGGGCTTCATCAACAACTGCCCAGATCGGCCAGTCGGCATAAACACGTCCAGAAGCACTCGAGCACGAGGATATATGAAAAAGAGACTAAGAGGGAGAAGAAGGACAGCGATTTAACCGTAGGATTTCTCCACGATGCACACTTTCCAAGTATATCCAATGAGATGCAAGAGTAAAGCCGCACCACAGAGCAGGAATGTAAGAGGCAGGACTATCAAGGGCAAGTGTGATAACGATGGAGGTTCAGGATCAAAACAGCAGCCTGAAAGAAGTCACGCCTGAAATGGGACAGAGGACAGCTGCGAGAGTTTCGAGAACGATCGACCCACAGACTATGCTTAAGGAGTGTCGAAAGGAAACAACGTAAATATGCGCATTTGAATTTTGAAGAAGGACGTGTGAAAAAAGCACAAAATAAAAGTGGAAGGAAAAATACGCCAAAAATATTATAGCGATTTGTGAACCAAGTCATTCGACAGCCCCAGGCGCGCTTACAGCCCACCGACAGTAAGAATAAAAGCTTCCAACGTGAAAATAGTTTGATAAGTAGCAAGAACAAGGCTACTTATAGGAATCCTTCCGAAGCGTGAAATTTCCGAGGCAACAAGATCCAAGATAATGCAAAAAAGACACACAGCGGAATGAAGAATACGTCTGCCACCAAGCGTACTTCAGCATAAATGAGCCCAAAACATCGTAAAGCAGACATAACGCGAAGAATCTGGTCGTCGTCCATACGACGAATCATGAATGCTGCCAAGGCTACTCGGCGATACATCGTGGCAATGGCATAAGAGAGATTGGATGGGAGCTCTTTCAAGCTTTGAAGATGAGCTATACGATTCAGCCATTAAAATGAATCCAGACTCAGAAGATTAGCAATACCAACCGAAACGAAGCAATACCG